>CAUYQG010074478.1:0-35945 GCA_963574415.1 Tarsius wallacei
ATAGATATTTCTTGTTGATGGAGCGAACCTTTTATCATTATGTATTGGCCCTCTGTATCTTTTTTAATTTTTGATAGTTTAAATGGTATTTTGTCTGAAATTAGGATCGCAACTCCTCCTTTCTTTTGTGTTCCATTCGCCTGGAGCGCATTGATTTATAGCATGAAGGCTATCTTTGCAACCACAGAGGCTACCTGTTGTATTATGTGGTAACTGGAATCCTAGATTGTGAAAACACAGTGACATCTACAATGAGAAAAGTATGTCCTTATAATCTGTTGTTCACATACAGAGCTCATGTAAAATTTAAAGTAAGTCATCTGAAAAGTAAATATACTCTTAATGAAAATAGAGTCACATTTACTCTCATTTTCTGTGTTCACCCATTATCCCAAACTGTTCTTCAAAGTGTTTTTGTTAGCACATATATATCAGAAATCTGCTAGGTAAATTATAACATGAAAGAAAATCTCTGTGGAAAATTTAAATATAACAGATGCCAAAACGTATTTATTGTATTGGTACTTGACATTGTTTCTGTAGTTTGGCTAAATTATTTAAAAATATTATTTTAGGAAATTAAGTCATTATTTTCAAAATCTCTATTGGCTTGGCTAAAAGTTGAACTTTTTACTGTGAAATTTCTTCTCTCAAATATGAAAATTCAAGGATTCAGACCTTCCTCCTTTACTTTAAAAGAAAAATTCAGAGATAAATGCAGTGAAGTTTTGTTTTTATCTGTCATTTGAGGAGAATGACATTTTTTGTTGATTGGTGACTAATTGAGATATATTGGATCTTATATATCTTTTAAAAAGGCCTTACGTTTATTTTCTGGTACCATTGTTATTTGACATCAAATATTCAAAAAAATTCTTAAATAATGGATTATATAAAATTGAATGGGCTACTGAAACAGATATGCTAAAAATAAAAATCTTATACTTTCACCCAAATGTGAAATGAGTAGATTATTTGACAGAAAAAAAGTTCTTCAAAAATTAATTAGCATGACAATAAAATATATTAAATTTTTATTTTATTTTAAAATTTTAATTTTAAAGATGTGGGTACAATTCAGGGTTAGGTATACAAATATTCATTATGCAGGTACCCTTGCTGATGAGGTGTCCCCTCTCCCCTGGCAGTTTCCTACTATTGGCAATCCCTTTCTTACAGTATTATAATTGCTCAAGGTCTGCTTATGAGGGACAACATGCGATACTCAGTTCTTTGTTTCTGTGATAGATCATTCAGTACTATAGGTTCTAAGTCCATTCAAGTTGCTGCAGAGTTCATAATTTTGTCCTTGTTTATGGCTGTGTAATAATTCCATTGTGTATTTTTAAAGATTACATTATGAGAAAATGAGATTTCAGGTTGTTTTCACTTTCCTTTTGTTTCCTCAGGAATGCCAATCTGTTGTAGGTCCCTTTACCTAATCCCCTCATTCTCTTAGGTTTTGTTTGCTTGTTTGTTTGTCTTTTCTAATTCTTTTGTCTTTATTTTTGCCAGAGTGGGTTATTTCAAAAGATTGATCCTCAAGCTCTGAAATTCTTTCTTCTATTTGGTCAGTCTCCTGTTAAGGCTTGTGATTGTGTTTTGAAATGCCTGTTGTGAACTCTATTTCCAGATGTTCAGCTGGGTTCTACCAAGTCAGTTTTCAACTCCTAGGCTGTTTTCATGACCTGTTTGATTTGGTGTCCACTTTCTCCTGTATCTGATCAGTCTCTTTGCCATCCATATTCTTAATTCTAAATTTGTCATTAGTGACAACTCATTCAGGTTGGGTGCCATTACTTAAGTGTGGGCAAGATCCCTTGTGAGTGTGGAAATGTCTTGCCAGTTTTCTTGCACTGATTTCTCCTCATCTTTGGAAGTGGACTCTTCTGTCTTTATTTTATTTACTTCTTCTTATATTTTATTTGTTAAAGTTGCTATTATTATGATGGGGCTTTATAATGTTTTTTTTTTTTTCCTTATGGCTGTGTCTGTGGTGAGACATTGGGAAATGCAGCTGGACAAACAATTATGAAATAAACTCACACAGTTTAGGCAGACTATATTAGCTTTTCATCTTGTTGAAAAAGTGGCTGCTTATCGCTCCGTTCTACATCATCAAAGCTATTGAATTATGCAAAATCAACTATCTGTTTTAACAAGTTGAAAGTATACTTAAATTAGAAGAATTTTCACCCGAAATGCAAGTTCGAAAATATGGAGAATAATTTCAGCATGTTATATAAAATTTTAAAATGTTTACATTGTGTAGCCACATCCATTCACTCCTGGAAAACTCTCCTGTTGAAACCAAGAAAAGTATGGTTACACAATGTGGCACATACAATTATGAGGTATATGGCTTGATACAGTCAATCATATTTATAAAATTCACAAATACTTAGCACATTTTATATCTTTTTTGCCTGTCTTCTTTCCTGAATAAACCCCATAGGCATTCATTATTGATACTTAACTTGCCAGTTCTGTAATCAGGTAAAAAGAAGATAATTAAAGCTGTATAGCTAGAAGATATTTTTGGGCAATGTGAAATCACTCACATCTTGTAAAAAAACCTCTGGTTTTCAGTAATTGTTTGTTAAAATACTCATTCAAGAAAAATGTATTTAACAGATACATTTAAAAAATAACATTATCATCACTGTGTAAATAAAACCAGAACTTTTAAATGGAAATGTTAGAAATAAGTGCTTCCTGTTTATTAGGAAATGGGAAACGGATGACCCATCTTAAGAATTAAAGTTTCTGTAGCCGGGCACAGTGGCTCACACCTGTAATCCCAGCACTTTGGGAGGCTGAGGGGAGAAGATTGCCCGAGTCCACAGTTTTTAGACCAGCCTGGGCAACATGGCGAGACCTTGTCTTTACAATAAATCATAAAATTAGCCTGGTGTGGTGGCACACGCCTGTAGTTCCGGCTACTTGGAAGGCTGAGGTGGAAGAATCACCTGAGCCCAGCAGGTCGAGGCTGCAGTGGCCATGAGCATGCCACTGCACTGCAGCCTGGGTGACAGAGTAAGACTCCTACAAAAAAAAAAAAAAAAAAAAGGTTCTTAAGATTATATTGTGGGTTTTTGTGTCATTTCTATGCATTAATAATTGAAGTTGGGGAGTTTGTAATAGCTGATAGCTGATTATTTTGGCAGTGAAATAATTATATTTTTTCTGGAATTTTTCTACTGAGACTTTAAAATAAATTATTCAAATCAGATAGCTCTATGAATGTTTCTCAGCAGTGAGGAAGATACAGCATTTAGAAATTGCATGTTTCACAGCAACATAACCCTCCTTTGTATTTGTCTAAATGGTTTCACCTTCAAATAAGCAAAGTCTTAAATATAATATAGTTTGACAGACCCCAGTTTCTTTTTATTTCAAAATCAATTTGGAAATTAGTTATCTAGAACTCAAAATATATTTTCTTCTATGAAAAAAGAAATATTATAGAAAGTATTGAGTAACTCCTAAGATTAGTCAAGCACACATGTAATTTCATGTGTAACTGAATGACAATAAAATTAAACACAACAATTTCATTCACTATGTGACTACTGACTTATTTTTATTACTAAAAATTTTAAAAAATCTATGTCATCTAATTGTGGTGATAGCATTATATATTAAATATATAAAAAGTTAGAGTATTCATATTAATAAAATTTATAGTATTCATGTTCTTGTTTTTATAAGAAAATATATTTGAACTTTTAAAATTGTATTTGAATTATTAATGAAGGCCTTTGAAGTTGATAAACAAAAACAAACAAATGTATTTAAATTCTGCTTCTAGCAAAGATTGTAACCAAAATCTTTACTTTCACAAATACTTGAGATGATGAATAAATTGTAACTCAGTGACATATATATGTATATATAAACTTAGATATTATATATATGTTTGCAATGAACAAATGAAATCTTAGTGTAATAAGTAGAGAAAGAGCAGTTAAGAACACAGTTGATACTCCTCATCTCGGAGGTAATTAAATTCAGAAACAGGCTACAATGCCCAAGAATTTGAATTTTAATGTCCATGCAGAGACAAAAGGTGAGACTTTTGGGAGCTGGAACTAAGGCAGCTGCACAGATCTAGCATCCTCTGATTTTCCACCTTTGGTGACAAGGAGATTACAAAATGCTTCTAGTGGCCCAATATAAATCAAGTGGCTCATCTGCTCAGTTCTCTGGCTAGAAACAGAAATATCTCATGAGAGTTTAAAGCCAAAACTGTGCCATGCATGAATTTAAAGTCTGATTCTAATTTACTTGTTTGCATGTATGAGTCTTGCATATGTGAATCCTGAAATAGAAATGTAAGTTTTAAAATTGGCTCTGTGGTCATAAGGATAGGCATATAGTTGAGTGAAATAAAATGGAAAGTTCAGAAATAAACCCTTACAATTAAAGTCAATTGACATTTGACAAAAGTTCCATATTAGTCAGGATTCTCCAAAGAAATAGACCCAACAAATATAGATAGGTAGACAGATGATAGATAGATAGATAGGTATAGATGTAGATATATGGATACATTTGTGTGTGAATGTGTATGGAAGGGAGATAGATTTATTTTAAGGAATTGGCTCATATGGTGATAGGGGTTTGGCAAGTTCAAATCTGCAGTATAGCTTGGAAGGCTGGAGACTGAGGGAAGAGTTGAAGTTTAAGTCTGTTGGCAGAATTCTCTTAGCAAGAAGGTCAGTTTTTGTTCTATTAAGACCTTCACCAGCTTAGATGCGGTCCACCCATATACTGGAGGGTGGCAATCTGCTTTACTCAAAGTCCACCAATTTAAATATTAATCTCATCCAAAACAAGTCTTCAAAGAAATATCCAAAATAATATTTTACTAAACATCTGGACACAGTTGCCTAGTCAAGTTGACACATAAAATTAACCATCACAGGTGCAAAGACAATTTAATGAGCAAAGATTGTCTTTTTATCAAATAGTGCTGGAAAAACAGAATATCCAGAGGCTAAAGAATGAAATTGAACCCCTTCCTTAAACCATATGTAAAAAAATAAATTCAAAGTAGATCATAGACCTAATGTAAGAATTGAAAAGGTAAAAATCCTAGGGAAAATCATAGGAGTAAATCCTCATGTACTTGGTGTAGGTAATGATTTACTACATCTGATACCAAAAGCACAGTAAAAAAGAAAAAAAAAATACATGTAAATGGGACTACATCTAATTTTTCTAAAGCTGCAAATAATGCCATCAAGAAAGTGAATGAACAACCTACTCAATGGGGGAAAATATGTGAAAATCATTTATCTGATAAGGGACTAGAGTATATAAACTCTTACAGCTCAGTAATAAAAAGGTAACTAACACAATTTTTTTTTTAAAAAGGGCAAAGAATCTGAAAAGACGTATCTCCAAAAAAGGCATACAAAATTCCAATAAGCACATAAAAATGTCAACATCATTGTTCATTAGAAAAACGCAAACCAAAATCATAATGAGATTTAACTTCACACCACTAGACTGGTTAAAATAAAAAAAGGTAAACCATAACAAGTGTTGGTGAGGAAGGAGAGACATTGGAACCCTCAGAAACTGCTGGTGAGCAGGTGGAGTGCTATAAACATTGGGAAGCAGTCAGTTCCTCAAAATGCTAAACATAAAGTTAGCACATGATGCAGCAGCTCCACTCCTGGGAGTATACTCAAAAAGAAATGAAAACAAACATTCCCACAAAAACTTGCGTGTGAATGTCCGTAGTAGCATTACTCCCAATAATAAATAATTAGAAGCAACCCAAATGTTCTTCAACTGATGAAAGAATAAACAAAATGTGGTAGATCTATGCACTGGAATATGACTTGGTAATTAAAAGTAATAAAATAATGATACATACGACAACATTGATTAACATTTAAAACATGATGCTATGTGGAAGAAGTCAGTCACAAAAAGGTCACGTATTACATAAAACGTCCAGAATAGGCAATCCATATAGATGGAAAGGAGATTACTGGTTACTAGGGGAAGAGAAGTGAGTGACTTCTAATGGGTACAAAGTTTCTTTTTGGGGTGGTAAAATGCTCTAAACTTAAATTGTGGTGATGGTTGCAGAATTCTGTGAATATACTAAAGCCATTGAATTGTAAATCTTAAATTAGTAAATTTTATAACTATGAACTGTATCTCAATAAAGATGTTAAAAAATTGTTTCAGGGACAGTAATACTCCTGACTCACTTGGAAAAAGTAAATATGAAACGACTTTGGAGAGATGGTTTTGTAATCTGTGCTGCACAAAATACCCTGGAGTAAAAATTGCTTTGGAAGATAAGATCACAACAAAATATAAAAAAAAATAATAAAAAAGATTCATCTATAAAAAAGATTCATTTAAAAAAAAGAGATACAGCAAGTAAACATAAGAAGGAGATAATAGAATCCGAAACAGACAATAAAATAAGTATGTTTAATATAGTTAAAACAACGTATGAATAGAATCCATAAGAAAAGAATTAGGCACTATTAAAAAAGAGCAGACTGATTTGAAAAATTATAATGTAGAAATTTTAGGCATTAAAAAGACTTTATGATTCTTAAAATACAAATAATTCACAAGATTGTCAAACATTAGATTAAATAAAGCTGAAGAGAGAATGTTGTATCGGTTGGCTGGTGAAATTTCCCAGAATATAGCCTAGAGAGATATGAGGATTAAACATATGAAAGAAAAACTGAGGCACATGGAAGACAGAGAAAAATCCAACAAGCATGTTATGAGTCATAAAAGTAGACCAGAAAAGGGACAATATTTAAAATTGCCATTAAAAGATTTTCCAGATTCAGGAAAAATAAGAATTCTAAAAGTCCAGAAACAAAATCATTTTCAATCAGGATAAATAAAAATAAATTTATACCAATTGCATCTATTTGAAACTGTCAAACATTAGTTTAGAAAAAAAGTCTTAAGAACAGAGAGAAGACAACCAGGAGGAAGGGAAGAAGGAGGAGAGGGAGGAAGAGAGTGAAGAAAGGAAGGAGAAGTAGGAGGAGACTAACTGCCCAGAAACAATATCTGGACTGCAGCACATACTGCAGAAGCAACAAGAAATGCCAGAAAATAAAGAATAGTTATATCCCCAAAGTCCTTAGAGAAAATAAAATATTTAGAATTTTATATTTTCCTAAATAATTCTTCAAGATTGAGGGGGGTGGGGAAGAAGTATTCAGATAGGGAAGGCATTAATTTGTTGGATTTTTAAAGTCACTTAGAGACTCTCCATCACTTAAATTATCACTGAAGGATTTACTGTATGAAGAAGAAAGTTGTACCCAGAAGTTAGGAGCAGGATTAGTAAGTGAATGGTAAGAATGAATGTGGGTAAATATGTGACAAACATACACTAAAATTATCATACAAATAGTGACTAATTGTGTGTGGTTTAAAACAAAACATAACTAAAATATTAGACATGAATTACATAAAAGGGAGTGGTAAGTTTCTTTTCTTCAATGAAGTAGGTGTACAAAGATATTGATTATATTAGGTGTTGTCAGGTTAGATTACACATTCAAAATTTATAAGAAACCACTAAAAATGGAAAAATAATGTATAACTTGCAATAATTTAGAAGAGAAAAATGAAATAAAGATTCCTGTAAGTTCAACTGAAGATAGTAGAGGCAAAAAAAAAAAGAACACCGAAACTAAAAATAAGGTGGCAAAAATAACATACAAAGACTCACAGTAGGAGAAAATGGAATGAACTTGACAGGTAAAAGATGGAAATTCTATGATTGGATCACAACCTTCAGCTATATGCTATTGTAAAAGGCACATTTAAAACATAGTGGCATGTTAAATTAGAAAATAACAACAGAAAACTGATGTACCCGATAAATATTAACCACAAGAAACAGGAATAAGTATGTATGTAACTCTCAGGGAAAGCAGTTTAAAGCCAAAAACATTACAGTATTAAGGTTAAAAAGAGTCATTGCATAATAAGCTTAAAAAAACTCACTAGGTAGATACATGTAACCAGAGAAAAGATAGAAAAATTCATTTTTCTATTATTTATGCATGTATAATTTTCAAAAGGTTTAAAACTAGATTAGCCTTACTTGAACAAACTTTTTATTCTTTGACATCTCGCCTTGAAAGTTTAAAACACGTTTCTTCTGCGAAGCCTTCCAGTATTGATTTTTTCCAATTCTTTTCTATCTCCTCCTTTGCTATTATATGATATATTGTATATGGCGTTAGATGGGAAACCTCTAGGAATTTTGTCTTTTATGTGTTTGTAAGTGCCATGTTCCCTTACAATCATTATAAATAAATCATCATCATCATCTTGGGATGAAAATAAAACATAAAAATGCCAACCTTTCAGATAAAAATGAGTTACCTTCCTTTCTCTAACTTTACCTTAGAGATGCATTCTTGTAACATGCTAGAAACTTTTTTTTTTTACAAGTATACAATTTAAGTTTTAAAAAAGAAAAAAAATGATGCTGTATGAGCCTAGGGTAAACAACAGTGTTGGTTTGCCCGATTTTAGCCCAAAAAGTCTTGTAGTCCAGGAAACTCCTCAGTCCTAGGCAAGCTGGGATAATCAGTTGTCCAATAATGCCATTGCTTTAAGGCATCTAAAGCACATATACCTGACAATTTTTATTGCAAAGTACATCTAAGTAAGCGTTCAGGCAAAAGATGCAAAGTTAATATCCATAATAGAGAAAAGCCTTAACTTTTCTTAATTAGGGTACTGTACTCCTATTGTTAAAAAAGAAAATATCTTCAGGTCCCCTCCCTCTGTGGGGGGTTTTCTGTCCTTTCAATAAATTCTGCTTTCTCACTTAAAAAAAAATTCTATGTTACGTAGCCTACGAATCTCCTTCAGATTTGATTAGATACAGGGCATCTTGTTAAGTTGAATATTTGCAAAAAGATGGGAAATGACCTTTTCTTTAAATTAATATTTGTTGTCAAGAAGTTTCTGATATTTCTGAAATTTTAATTAAATATTATAGAAAAGTCACAATTATTATTGGGCACCAAAGTATTGGATACATTGAAGAAAATGAGGGCATTATGAAGTCAATTACCAATTCTTGAAGAGAATACTTCAAAAGTATTTCATAGCCTTGCATTTATGTATGTTGAGGAGCCAATTGTTTTAGCCAAGAAACTGGTTAAAATAGACAATGGAATTTACAGGTAAAGAGAAAACATGTATTTAAATCATAACATTTTCCATAAGCAAATAATAAAAATCCCTCTGCCATTTGAATTATAAAGAAGTATATTTTCTATATTTGATAACTTGTGAATTATAAATGTTCTCATTTGATAAAAATGATTTGGGGATACTAATAATACTTGCCCAAAAATGTTCATTCATTCATAAGACTATACACTAAACGGTCTACATTTCCAAAGAGGAATAATACAGGACTGTGTCTTTCAAAGGCTCATATTCTTATAGAAGTTAAAAGAAAACAAATTAGTTTATGAAAGTAGAATATAGCATGATTGTATATAGAAAGTGCCATCAGTGTAATGAGAAAGAAGTTACTAATGTAAAAAGCAAGTTCTTTACAAAGGATATGATGCTTGAATTAGCTATTCATTCATTTATTCATCAAAATTATTAAGCATTAAATTTGTGCTAGGTACCATGCTCAGTTCTGACTGTCAGTTGTAAAGAAGAAAGAAAGGGTCCTAACATCATGTGGTATATATTCTATTAAGAAAAAGAGACAATAACTATGTCACAAATAAATAAAAATACATTAATTACAGATCATGGCAGCTGTTATAAAAGAAATAAGCAGATGATGTGAGAGAGGCAACTGGTTGGAGTTAAGGAATGCATAGGAGTTGTTTAGGCAGATGGGGTGGGGCTGAACAAGGACATTCCAAGGAAAAGATTCTTTAAGCTGCCTGGTTCCCTTTTACAACACACAGCTGGCATTTCACATGAGTGGTCACTGATATCCTTACATTGTTCCTGGTAACTGTCTTGAAGAGTAAATACTAAACATTACACCTACAACATTCTAATTTGTCTCTAGTCTTTCACTCTTTTGACCTTACATTCTTCTTCCCCTGTTTACTGCCTTGCCAGATTTACTGCTTAATACTATTTCCCTGCCTGCAACTCCTTTTTTAAAAAAACTTTGATTCTTATGCTTCCCTTGGTATGACCAGAGGTAAAGGGAGTCAAAGGGTAAGACACCAGTAACAAACCAGAAGGCTAAATCTTCTACTTTCAAAGTAACACATGTAGAAACAGGAAGAGCTAAATAAAACCAAGAAAACATCAGGAGAGGGGTGAAGTGATGGAAAGGAAAGGAAAGAAAAAAGATCATAGCAAGAAAAAAAAGTTCAGATATTTTTGTCATAAACAGGAATGAAACAACCAAAATTTCAACTCATTGGTTTCAAATACCAGAGCAAATCAGCCTCAGATGAAGGCCCAGAGTGTTAAAAACCCACGTTGACCAGTTTCTGGCTCTACAAGGAATTGTAGAAATGATGATCGGATCCTAGGCAATCTTTACCACAAGAATTCTCTATCAATGCAGAACTGTGCTTTCTTCACTGTTCCTTGTTAAGTCCAGCCCCCTGTGGGGTACATCCAGCACATTTATAATCTATCCCAACTAACAACGGGGAGTTAGGGTCCACAGCACACGAGGCCTTATCCTCCTGCTGCCATAATGTCCGCTTTAGTGCTGAGTTCTGAAAAGAATGCTCACCTTCCACTTTAACCCTGCTTGAACTCTACATTGAGCAACTTCCATTAATAGTAGTTGCTTTGATTGAAGACTTTAGCAGATTATAACAATCCTAAAGTTATTATGTTTCAAGGTGTTGCTGTCTTTGTTAAAAAAAAAATCTTATTTGAATAAAAGTGCTAAATGACCCACAATCTCACTGCTGGTTTGTGGTATTTTTTTAACCCTCTTCACTGTTAATGTCTTAACTAATGGGATAGGTGAGAAATTCATTTGGAGATTGTTGTTTCCTCGCCATTCTTTAAAAGTCAACAAAATAATCTGTTTAAAATGAGATATCTTGGTTTGGTGCCCAATTATCTTTTCCTTTGATTTGGTGTTACGCTAATTGGCTCAGCACTATCATCCAACTGTCAGATCAGACTTAATTCAATTAATTTCATCTCCACCCAACACCCTGTTATAAACGTTAACAATAGCTTATTGATTTTTTTCACCAATAACTTGTCATAGTGACTGCTCTTTATTCAGGTGTAACATTCCTCACCTTAGAAGTCTTGTACACATGCTGAGACATACAAATACAAATGTGCTGATAATTCTAGCAAAAATAAATTCACTCACTTTAGTAATGAGCTATTTCTAATATATAACAAATAATTTTTGTTATATAACTTTTATGTGTCCTCAGTAATATTTCAAATATTTTCTAAATAAAGGAAAACAGATTGCGTGTATGATATTTTTTCGTACAAACTCAAAATTATTTTTATTTATCTAATTTTTAGATTAAAAATGTAGTTTATTTAAAAGTAAATTAGAGAGAGATAGAGAAGGGAGAGAGAAGATTCACCACCCCAAGGTGGGGGAGGGGGCCAAAGCCAGGAAGCATGTGACAACCATAGTTCAAAGAGCACGTCAGAATTATTTTTAATAGATTTTTTACCAGGCATTTAATACTATAACGATTTGGCATCATATTTCTTTATATAATATAGAAAAATTAAGTGTGACTAATCTGTGACATGACAGTTTCGCAGTCAATTAAATTTTGAAAGTTGGTGTTCTTTTAAAAGTGGAAGGAACAGGCATAAGAGAAGCAGTCTGTACTGAGCAATAATGTGTAGGATGTATTTACGAATGTATAAAGTTATTCTTCTGAATATAATTTTATTTCCAAGTGCTGGAAGATTATTAATGTATCTATCTATGTAAAAAGAGATTCATATTTGAAAATGCTATCAAATTTTTTCACTACTTGGTATGGTTCCCAAACATGGTTTAATCCTCTTAGTGTATAAGGATAGACATTTGCCAGGGGAATAAGTAGGTGTGATTACTAAAATGACTAATATTTTGGTCCAGAGGGGAATGGGGTTTGTTAACCTCCCAGATACTCTTTGAACGATTCTTGGTTTTTCTCGGTTGATATACATTTGCACCGAGGATTGGCTTCATGTAAGGGGAATGTAGAACACACCCTGGTTATTATTGTTTAAAGATATTATCTTTGTTCTGGCTTAAAGCTCAAGAACCAGGAGAGCAGATCTTTGTATCTCAATGGGCATAAAGTTCAAGACCATGACAGTGGGTTAAACAGAATGGGATGGTGAGAGGGAAAGAGCCCCCAGTGCACCTGAGACGAGATGAGTGGAGAATTTTATATTTGCTCTGGAGTTTTACCTTTAAGATTAATGTGTAGAGGAAAAAAAAAAGATTAATGTGTAACTGTTACAGATTTAATAAAATTCCTACTTTTTGATATTCACAGGGGCAAAGTTTGTTCATAAGGAAAACTCTTGGACTTCATGCCACCAAACCCACAATCCTGTCCTAAAATATAACTTTTGATAGGTAAATCAAAGAGTTTTAGATTTTAATAACTTACCATTTTATTCCAATGTGATCTGACTGCTATGGAGGATGGAAAAAGTATGACCAGCACCTGGGGTAGGTAGAGAAAAGCAAATCTAAGGTGCATATTATCATATATTTCCAGGTTTATAATTCATGGCTACACCATTCATAAGATGTGAAAAAAAAAACCCATAAATAACCCAGATGTTCAACCTCAAAGTAACTGTAGGTACCTTGGTATTGGTAAGATATTAAGAAGTATGCAATTCTCTGAAAAATGTTTTTATTATATTAAATGAAGAAATAAAGTTATTAAAGAGTAATCCACAGAAATGTTTTAAATACATTGCAGGTGATGTGGAGATTTGCCACTCAAATTCTCCCTTCAAGGATCGACTTCCTTTATGTCTATGGGAAGTGTGGTTAGCAGACAACTTCCAGCTGTCAACATCTTTGCGGTCATCCTCAGCTGCAGAGCGATCCTTTGCCTGACCTCACTTCTTGGATCCCTCACTGACTGAACCAGACAGGCAAGTAAGTGCTCAGTCATTTGAGGCCGACATAGGACACACCAAAAGGTAACAATGAGCTCCCCGTTATGCTGACTGAAGCTTAGTCAGACCTGAGTAAACTTGACTTATTCCTACACCCAAATCTGCTTTTCCTTTTCTTTTCACGGGTTAAGGTTCGAAAAACATCTTGTCTCCCAAAGTCCGTCTCAGCTTCTGAGAACCTATCTGTGGTAGACAAAATAATGGCCGCTCAAGGATGTCCACATCCTAATATCAGAAACTTGTTACCTGACATGCAAAAAGGATTTTTCAGATACAAATAAGTTAAGGATCTTGAGACGTGAAGATTATCATGGAATATCTGGGGAACCCAATATAGTTATAAGTGTCCTTATTAGAGGGAGACAGGAATATCAGAGTCAGAGAAGGAGACATGATGAAAGAAGGAGCCGGAGTCAGATAGAGATTTGAAGATGTTAATCTGCTGGGTTCTTGCTTTTTAAATACATTTTATTTATTTTATGATGTACATTTGAGGCATACAACATGATGTTATGGGGAGCACATGGACAGTATAATGGTTATAATAGTAAAGCAAATTTGCATAGCCTTCATTTCACATTGTCTTTTATTTATTCAGTTTTTGTGGCAAGAGCAGCTAAAATCTACTAGCTTCACAGACAGTAAAAGAGGCCATGAGCCAAGGAAAGCAGGCCGCCTCTAGAAGATGGAAAAGGCAAGGAAACATTCTTATCTAGAGCTTCCAGAGGAAACATGGCCTTGCCGACACCTTTATTGCAGCCAAATGAAACTCATTTGGGACTTCGGCTTCTAGAACTGCAAAATTATAAATGTGTCTTGCTTTAAGCCCCTAAGTTTATGACAATTTGTTGTAGCAGAAATGGTAAATGAATTCAGCATCCAACAACACATTTTGTCCCACAAGATATTATTTTAGTGAAAAATATTTTTTCACAGGAAAAAGCATTGGGAGAATACACATTGAAAGGTATACGGTATTTATCTCTGGGTAAGATTTTGCTTATGCCATTTTCTAGATTTTCTATAATAAATGCATTTCTTCTCTAATAAGTACATTAAAAATGGTTTTCATGAATTTAGTCAAGATATGACAAAATAGTGATGGAATATATGCACTCACACCTTTTCTAGAGGAAATTGAGAAAGAACACTATTAATTAGTGTGATAGAATAAACCTTTACAGACAAAGCAAATGAGATCAGGTCAACCTAAATGGATTAAATAGCAGCATGGTACATGCTAAATTAAGTTATTCTTAAATTTTGTTTAGTTTAGTTATTTAGTTATTTTTCTATTGATGGTGGTGTCATTACTTTTTCTTCTTTTCTGTCATTTCTTTTTTTTCTTTTAACTTGTGGAATACAATTCAGGATTAGGTATACAAATGGTCATTGTATAGGTCAAGTTTGGGTCTCACTTTGGCCCCACTTCACCTGGTTTGAGATCAGGTACCCTTATTGATGAGGTGCACTCCTTCTCCCCCAGGCAATTTCCCACGATTGCCAATCCCTTTCTTATAGTACTATGATAATTGTTCAGGGTCCACTTATGAGTGAAAACATGTGTACTCAGTTCTTTGTTTCTATGATAGATCACTCAGTATTATAGGCTCTAAGTCCATCAAAGTTGCTGTGAAGTTCATAATTTTGTCCTTCTTTATGATTGCATAATATTCCATCATATATATGTACCACGTTTTTTAATCCGGTTCTCTTTTGATGGGCTGTTGGCTCCATGTTTTTGTTATTGTGAATAATGCTGCAATAAACATGCATGTGCAGTTATCTTTTTCATAGAGTGATCTGAGTATATTCCCAGAATGGGAATTGCAGGGTCATATGGATGGTCGATTTTTAGATCTTTTAGGAATCACCACAATGTTTTCCACAGAGGCTGTACTAGTTTACGCTCCCACCCACAGTGTAGAAGTATTCTGTTTTCCCTGCAACCTCTCCAGCATCTGTAGTTTTTGAGTAATTGACGATGGCCATTCTGACTGGAGTTTGGTGGTATCTCAGTGTAGTTATAGTTTGCATTTATTTGATGATTAGTGAGGCTGAGCATTTTTTCATGTATCTTTTGACTGCTCATATGTCTTCTTTTGAGAAGTGTGTATTCATATCTTTTGCCCATTTGTAATAGGGCTATTTGTTTTTTTCTTTTTGGCATGTTTAAGTTCCTTGTAGATCCTGGAGCTTAGGCCTTTGTCAGATATACAGTTGGCAAATATTTTTTCCCAGTCTGTGGGCTGTTTCCCTGCTCTCTTGATGACTTTTTTTGCTTTGCAGAAGCTTTTCAGTTTGATGAAGTCGCACTTGTCTATCTTACCTCTTATGGCATAGGCATTTGGTGTTTTGATCAGGAATTAGTTGCCAGTTCCAATTTCCATAAGGGTATCTCCTGCATTTTTTAAGTTTCTTATAGTTTGAGGTTTTACATTTAGCCCCTCTATCCATTTAGAGTTGATTTTTGTGTATGGTGATAGGTAGGGGTCTTGTTTTAATCTTCTGCATGTGGTCAGTCAGTTTTCCCAGCACCATTTATGAATAACTTTACTTTTCCCCAGTGGATGTTAGTGGAGGCTTTGTCAAAGATGAGTTGGTTGAGAAATTGAGAATTTTACTTTGGGCATCTCTATCCTGTTCCATTGGTCTATATGCTTGTTCTTGTACCAATACCAGGCTGTTTTGATTATTGCAGCCTTATATTAATGTTTAAAGTCTGGAAGCATGATACTTTCCACTTTGTTTCTTTTGCTGAGGATTGCTTTGGGTATTCGTGGTCTTTTTTGTTTCCGTATGAATTTCTGTATTGTCATTTTCAGGTTTGAGAAGAATGATGCTGGTAATTTAATGGGTATTGTGTTAAATCTATAGATTGCCTTGGGTAGGATGGACATCTGAACAATGTTGATTCTTCTAATCCATGAGCATGGAATATTTTTCCATTTGTTTGTGTCATCTTTGATTTCTTTGAGCAGTGTTTTATAGTTTTCATTGCAAAGGTCTTCCAGTTCTTTGTTTAGAAAGGTGCCAAGGTATTTCATTTTTTTTGTGGTTATTGTGAATGGGATTGTGCTTTTTATTGGCGTTTCAGTTTGTTTATTGTTGGTGTATAGAAACGTGACTGTCTTTTGCACGTTTATCTAATACCCTGAGATTTTGCCAAAGTCCTTTATCATAGCAAGGAGATTTTTGACAGATTCTCTTGGATTTTCAAGGAATAGGATCATGTCATCTGCAAGGAGGGATAACTTAACTTCCTCTTTTCCTATTTGGGTAGCCCTGATTTCCTTCTCTTGTCTGATAACAGTTTCTTCTTCTTCTTCTTCTTCTTCTTCTTCTTCTTCCCATTAACAGTGCTACAATAAATATCTTTGCCCTAAAATTCTTATCTAATGGCTCTTCAGTGCTTTTAGGATAGATTAATAGATGAATGCCTGCACAGAGAATTTATATATTTTAATTTATAATAGATTTTGTCTGATTGTTCTTCAAAGTTGATGTTACCACACAAATTTCCACAAGTCGTGCATAGGAATACCCATTCCCCACAGTGCACTTTTAGATTTTTATAGTCTCAGATACAAATGACATGGCAAGGGCTTAGGGACCAGTCAGACACTTGCTGCAAAGGTGACTTGAAACTCAACCTAAGGTTGTTGGCTGGAAAGTTTTATATATTCCCAATTTCTGATCAAGAATGGACCTGAGAGTAGGCCTTCAGGCTGTGGCTCTTGAAAACCAGCCTGATTCACGTACCAGGCCAAATCTCCCATCTCTTCTCCAGTTAGTTTCCTTAGTCTAACTCCAACCACTGGAATATTCTCTCCTTGTTCCTTAGTTATTCACAATTTAATTTTTTTTCTCTTTGAGATGTTGGCCATTATAATCCATTCTCAGATTTGTGAGATGATGGAATCACAGAAGTTTAGCATTTTGGAGAATAAGATACATAACCTTCTAACTAATTCAGCTTCCTGGTAAGTATTTATTGCTCTTGTCCTTTAAGACCTAAATTTGAAATTATATTTTCTAAGAAGCCTTTCCTTATTCCTTCAGATGATGTCATTGTCACTTCTGTTGAAATCTATGATGTTTTATTTGCACTTTTTTGGGCAGCTTATTACAGTAAGCACTTTGAAATTTAGTTAGTATCTTTGTTCATTTGTGTTAGTATGAAGGAATACCTGAGTCTGGGTAATTTATGAAGAAAAGAAACCTGTTTGGCTCATTGTCCTGCAGGCTCTACAAGAAGAATAGAGCCAGTATTGACATCTGATTGTGGCTTCAGGAAACCTCCATTCCTATCAGAAGGTGATAGGGAGTTGAAATGTAGTGATCTCATGGCAGAAAGTGAGAAGCAAGGGAAAGGAATGGGAAGGGAGGTGTCAGACCCTTTTTAAATTCATCTTTCAAGGGAACTAAAAGAGCTGATAGCTCATTCATTACTGCTGGGATGGTACCAAGCCATTTGTAAGAAATCCTCTCCCATGACCCAAACACCTTTCACTACACCCACCTCCAACATGAGGGTTAGAGGGGACACATATTCAAACTCTATCCATTAGCTGTTGCTCCTGAAACAATATCTTATAACATATAGGAGTATAAATATATGTTGAATAAAATGTACGCCCGTTAATGGTACAAGTATGAAACTATTTGCAGTTATGGCAAACAAACAAAACAACTAAATCTCATTGAATACTCATATGCATAAGAGACTCAGACTTTGAAGAGTTTTCTTTGATAAAAAACAAAGGCAGATAAATTGGTCATAATCATATCCTACAGGTGCAGGGGTGCATTGATTTCAAGTCACAATTGTAATCATTTTTAACAGTTGTAAATTTCTGCTAACAAATTTGACCAGCCAACCTATAACCATTTATTATAGGTTGAACTCTATCCCTCAAAAGAATATGTCAGCATTCTAAATTCCAGTACCAGAATCTGACTTTATTTGCAAATGGGGGCTGCTTCAGATATAATTAAGTTGAGGTCTTACCAGAGAAGAGTGGGTTCTTAATTCAATATAACTGGTGTCCTTATAAGAAGAAGAGAATAGACATCGAGACAGAGACACTCTGGGAGAAAACACCATATGATCACAGAGACAGAGATGGGAGGGATACATTGACAAGCTTAGGAACACCAAGCATTCTCAGCCTCCGTTCATTTTCTGTTGCTTATAACAGAATAGCTGAAACTGGGTAATTTATAAAGAAAAAGAAGTTATTTATTACAATTATGGAGGCTGAAAAAGTCTAAGGTTGAGAAGTTGCATCTGATGGGAGCCTTTTTGCTGGTGGGGATTCTCTACAGAGTCTTGGAGCAGTTCAGGGCATCACATGGCGAGCAGGTGAGTGTGCTAACGTGCCATCTCAGGTCTCTCTTCCTCTTCTTATACAGCCACCAGTCCTATTCCCTTGACAACTCATTATTCTATTAACCCGATAATACTTGAATGGATTAATCCATTCATGAGGGCAGAACATTTATGATCAATCATCTATTAAAGGCCCCACCTCTCAATACTGTCACCTTGGGGATTAAGTTTCAACATGAGTTTTGGAGGGAACAAATGTTTTTAAGTATAGCAACCAGCAACCATGAGAAGCTAGGAAAGAAGCATAGAACAGGTTCTCTTCCTCTAGGAGGAATTAACCCTGTCAACACTTTGATTTTGGACTGCTAGCCTTTAAGACTGTGAGAGATTAAATTTGTTTTTTGAAGTCTTGCAGTTTGTGGAAATTTGTTATGCAGCTCTGGATTGCTACTGTACCATTTTCCTCCCTTATCCATTTCTCACAGTGAATATTTTTTAATTCGATGCTTTTAAAAAGTTGGATGACAATTGGTATTTGAAAAAAGTTGAGAAGGTGAAAACTATTATTTGTGATTGCCTCTTCTAGCAGAAGGTAGCAAAGCCCCCTGAAGAGCTGTAATGAGGGAAGTAGAAGACAGACAAGCATAGTGTGCTCAGGTAAAGAAGTAGCCAATGCCAGGTTAAAAATAAAATAAAAGAGGCAAAACAGAGCAGGAGGTCTAAGGTTCATGTCAGTAATCAACAGCTAGGTGATCTAAAGACATTGAAGCAGCAGTAGGTAGTGGGTTGGTTAAAGCATTGATGAATCAGAGATCTTCATCATTGAAAGAGCAAGGGCAAAGTAACATGAGAACTGAAACACAAAGTCAGAGTAATGAAAAAAGAAAAAGAATAGTCCTGACACTGAGGCCGTTTGCTCCCCCACACGCCTGCTTCCTTTATTCTCATCTCACGCAGATGAGTTTCAGTCCCGAGTCATTCTTGCCTGGATGCCTATAGGTATTAGACTCTAAAAACAAATAGCTGACTTCTGTGGAATTGCCAGAGCAGGGTGCACACACAATTTTCTGGCAGAGATATTTCTTCTATTGATCATTTACCAGTCTCTTCATAAAATATTAACATTACAAGCCTTGGTTAGAAGAAGTTAACTGCTGAGAGCCTCTGGTGAGACCTGAGTTCGTGTTGGACTATAACTCCAACATAATACATTTTAAAAAAATCAGTAAACACAAAGATACTCTTCCTTTTAACTACATAGGAAACTTCAGTATGTTATTGTGAAACACCCTGCAGTTATTGCACAGTAAAGAAATATTTCTCATTTTAGTCTAGCATCTTAAACTCCATATATATAAGCATATAATAGCTGTTATCAATTTCTCATGTCTCCAACTTTAACTTTCATCATTCAGAGTACAGTCAGTATGTTTTGTCCAGAGACTATTGTAATTCCAAATAAGAAGGAAACCTGTGGTGCTATTGGAGATGAATACAAGATGCTAAGTCAAGGATGGGAAGATATATATACAGGTTGAGTTTAAGACGAATTTTTCAGAGGTATATTACTGCCCTAGAATACCACATGGATACTCGCTCCCATGCCAAAGTAGATATGTGGCAGAAGATTCCAGAGAATGTCTTTCCTATTTATAGGAAATGGAATCACAGGTCTGCAAAGACCTTCTGGGGTTTTTGATTGTTTGTTTTTGTAAAGGATGTTTAAATGTAGCGTTAACCATGATTTCCTAATCTGTTTATAAATGTATTTAAATTTCACAAGTATTTCAAATATAAATGGGCTACAAAGAGACTAATGTATTGTCTGTACTCTAGGACTATAGATAGGGTAGAGACATATATGTGCAATCAACTTCAATTTATGGCAGAATGTGATGAGTCAAATATATATGCAATTCAAGATTCATGTGCACACAAGAGAGCGTCAGTCTCACTAGGTAATCAGAAGGGTTTTCGTGGAAGATAAGGAATTTGAGAACTTGAACTGAGACTTACAAATTAGGTAAGGTTTTGACAATCAGAGGTAGGGAGAGAGAAACTCAGGCAAAAAGAGTCTCAGCAAAGCTTCCTAGGCTTTTTAGAGATCAGGTGAGTAGTCTAGTCTGCCTGGAGGTAGAGGGAACAGATAAATGTGGTAAGGGACACGAGGTCAAGGTCAAGGTCATAGAGAACCTAGAGGTCAAAACTAAAGTAGTTAGATTATATTCCTTAGTAAGTGTCAAGTCGGTAACAAATTTTCACAGGTGATAAAGTTGAGCTTAAACAAAATCATGTTCTACTGCACAACTGTTTCTTAGTCTTATTACCCCATTGACAGATTACAGGTTTTAGTATGCATTCTAAGAATTATCCTTCTTTCCCTATTTCTTGACAGCTTTTCTCTTTAGATTCTAACTCTTGACATTTACAATATGAGCCTATAAACTACAGGGTTTGTATTGGATTATTTGGTCAAGTCATGAATTTGTATATATCAAAAAATTTGTTTTAAATTTTAGTTTTGAAAAAACTTACCTCATGTTAAAATTTTGGCATGGATGTCACCACTGTTCTGATAACGTTAACTAAATGCTTGAAAATCAATCTGACTCACTTTAACCTAATTTCTAGCATGAGATCCACAGAGGTCACTCATCTAGCATCGTCATATAATATAGGAATAAGATAACTGAATTGACATGTATTCCTTAGAGCAACCCTATCCACCATTTCTTTCTCCAAAAGAATTTTGACAGCTTGTCAAACATTTTGTTATGAAGAGTCATTATGTGACTACCTTAATCAATCTACCTATCAGTACACACCCAATCAGGCTTGAAATAGAATTAGTGTTTTCTCAATTGTTTCTAGTGTTGTGAATGAGGATTATTTAACTCAGTACATCCTGAGCAGTAACATTGTCTAGTAGATTGAGCAGTAAAATGAAGCTTCGTGTTTAGGCATCTATTTTTTTACATAACCTTAGAGAATTTCACATCATTTCCGTCTGTATTATCTTGTCCAACTCCTAAACTCCCCTGTTATCATTTGCTATCTGTTATTAAGAAGATGATTCTGATGTACAAGACGTAATCTATTTAGGACAGCATTATTTCTAAAAGCTCTTGGGAAGACATTTATTGAAAAAATACTTTATCTGTTCTCTCCTCCAGTTTTAAGTTCTTGCATCATGATTCATGTCATAGCTCCTAATTAAACAAAGTTCCTTGTCACTTTTGTTGAAATGTTTGTCACATTTTGCCTTTCTTTTTAAGATGCTAAGTTTGTCTAAGTGGAATGTTCCACATTGCACTTCTGTTTCTTAAGGAGAAAAATAAAATTTCCTCTTAAAGGAAGAATATTTCTTCGCTGTACTCCCTCTCTCCCCTCTCCTCTCTCTTTCTGTTTCTGTCTCTTTCATTCCTGAGAATGATTACATTCATGTTTGCTTTCATGAAATACCCCTACTCATTTTGGGGTCTTATGGATATACTTATTTATTTGTCTTAATTTTCTTGATGATACAGTTATTTAGCAGTTCAATTTCACTTTCTGAATATGCATGAAAATTGGCAGATTCACCAATATATTTGAACACAACTTAACCTTAGTATTATAGAGAGAATTTCACTTAATTTAGACATACCTATCAACCTATATTTAAAAAACAAAATAGAGCCGAGCTCGGTGGCTCAGCCTGTAATCCCGCGCTTTGGGAGGCTGAGGTGAGTGGATTGCCTGAGCCCACGAGTTTGAGACCCGCCTGGGCAACTTGACGAGACCTCATCTCTACCATAAATCAAAAAATCAGGCATGGTAGCGCGTACCTGTAATTCCAGCTACTCGGAAGGCTGAGGCGGAAGGATCGCCGGAACCCAGTGGGTCGAGGCTGCAGTGGCCGGGAGTGGCCACTGCACTCCAGTCTGGATGACAGAGTGAGACTCCAACTCTAAAAATAAAAATAAAAATAAAAAATAAAATAAAAAACCAACAAAATAGTTTATGTCTATTAATAAGGACTTTAAAATGATATATGAAAATAAAACAATGAATGTGAATTTGTTTTTTAATTGCATGATACCATACAAATTTTTGTTAACTATTACAGTTAACCCTCCATATCTGCAGGTTTTGCAGTTGTGAGTTCAACCAACTGAGAATCAAAAATATTTGAAAGAAAAAGGATAAAACTAACAAGATAGCAATAAAAATAACACAAATTTTAAAAATACCATATAGCAACGATTATCATAGCATTAATGTGTACTTAGTGTGATGAAGATTATTTAAAGTATATGAAAGAATATTTGTAGGTCATAGGCAAATACTTTGCCACTTTTTATAAGGAACTTGAGCATCTGCAGGACTTTGGTATTTGTGGGGGAATTCTGGAACTGATCCTTCATGGATATCAAAGTATGACACTGTGAAAGATGTGAAAACTGGCCAGTTTGCTTAGCACTTAGTGAAAGAAGAGATAGAAGCCAGTTGTAGGTAGGGGCAATGGTGTGCTCTTATGCTTGCATTCTTATGTTTCAGAAGAAAATAAGATTTTAAAACTGGCTACCTGTCAGGATTAATAAAAAAAAACCAAGAAAAAAAAATAAGAAAACATGAAAGGTCAACTAGCATAAGAAGTGGTCAAATGTGGCCATTTGGTCCTCTTAACTGAATGGTAGGTGACCAGTGGAAATTGATCTGCAAACTTGGATGCAATTATTTATGCATTAATTTCTTTCTATCCATTTAAGAGAGCTAATGACAAACACTGTACAACTCTGTAATAACTTAATTACTTATCTTTCTTTGCACTTATGCATAAGCATATTAAGTCATTTACTGAAGTAGTAAGATTGACTTTCATATCGATATTGAAAATGCTATCACTTCCAACAGATCTGTCCTCTCTCAAAGATAATTTTAGAAAATTAAAAAAAATTCAATTTCTTTCTGGACAGTGGATTTCTGAGAAGTTGAGACAGTTCTTCAGAAAATATTTAAGGCTCAGTAACAGAAAATTCTTGATTTTTTTGGCATTGAAACAACCCTTGCAAAATAAATATATTGTTCACAAAATTTTTGAACATTTCCTTTCCTGTAAGTATTGTTACTGTGCAGTGCTATACTTGGTTGAAAACTTGATAATTTGTTCAGATTTCAGAATCTCGTCGCTAGTTTTTTTCAGGGGTGGAAATGCATTTCTATCAGAACATGGTACTGCCTAATGAACATTTGTATACCTAGCCTTGAATTGTACCCCACATGTTCAAAATAAAAAAGTGAAAAGACCAAAAATGAAAACAAAGCAAAAAAGTCTGTGGCAAAGGGCTTGTCAACTTTGAGTATGATTCATTGCCGTCTTCTCTCAACAATATATGAAAAGTCAACGTAAAAGACATCATCCTTTTAGGAGATGACATAATTCATTCTCAAAATATTTTACTTGTATTGTATTTGAATCTAACTATTTTTCTGCATTTTAGAGTACAAATAATTGGGTTGGTGGGATACTCTGTGATTACTAATAATATTTGTTTAAGCTGGCCATTGGATATAAAATTTCTCTATGTTTATACTTGTCTAAAGTTCTAAATAGCTGAAAATTCTCTGAGGCTAAGAAGCTGCTGTTGCAAGTAGAAAAATCAGCATGTCATAAAGACTAAACAACAATAGGAAGGAACTGAAATTACAGTGATTTGCCTCTCAAATATTCACCTAATGTTATCTAATGACTGAAATGTTTACTGCAATGCTATTACATATTAGACACCAGATTAAATCTTGCTCAATAAATAAGTGAACTTTGAATTCAGCCTTGCACTTAAATTTTTAAAATTTGACTTATATAAGGCAATACTAAAATATTTTAATATTTTGATTTTATTACACATACACCTCAAAGTGATCATACTTGGAAGATATAAAATAAATCACAAATACTAAAAAAATTACCGGTCACATTCCACATAACATGTTTTAAATTAGTCTGGATAGTTCTCAAAAATTTTTAGTATTTATTTAGTCTACTATTTCAAAAGTTCCACTAGCACTCTAAAGACTAAATTAGATAATATTCCTGCTGTCTGAAAGGATCACAATGATAAAAATTTATGCTACTGGCCCGGCACAGTGGCTCAGCCTGTAATCACAGCACTTTGGGAGGCCGAGGTGAGAGGATTGCCTGAGCCCAGGGGTTTGAAACCAGCCTGGGTGACTTGGTGAGACTTCTTCTCTACAATAAATCATAAAAACTAGCTGGGCATGGTGGCATGCGTCTGTAGTTCCAGTTACTTGGAAGGCTGAGGTGGAAGGATTGCCTGAGCCCAGCAGGTCGGGGCTGCGGTGGCCGTGAGATGTCACTGCACTTCAGCCTGGGTGACAGAGTGAGACTCCAACTAAAAAAAAATTGTGCCACTAACAATAAAGGGAAATATTCTTTGTAAGACCAAATCCTCATAGCTACTATGAAAAGATACATATCAATTATTTTTCTAATCATAGATCAGGTGTTGTAGCAAAATATTTGTTAAATAATATGTCCCATTATATTTTGTTTTGTTTTAGTGTTTTATAATATATTCCTTTTAGCACATGAAATCATTTAAAATTTTAGAATTAATATGCTTTTCTCAAAAAACAAAACAAAACAAAAATTGACCCACCAGATTATTTATCTCAAAGAACAGACTCAAAGCAATTTGTAATTGAATAAGACCTTGACGATAATATAACTTAACTCCTATCTTAGTTTCCCTCTTTCTTCTACCCACATTTTGCACATAGGTAAATTAGGGATGGATGAAATGACATGTACTGAAGGTCCTACAATGTATGACTAGTGACCAGGAGAGGACCAAAGTCTTCTAATCCCCAGTTTTTGAGTCTTTATCCACTGCCCCATTTCTACTTCTTCCCAAAATTTGGGTTCTTCAATTATTAGTGACTTCTAAGTCTTCCCAAGCACAATTTTCCATTTAGATCCCTTTTATCTCTGTATGAATAGTATGACCAGGAAATCTGGTAGAGAATAAGGAGCATTCGTTCATAAAGTTTAAGAGACATGTTTAAGAATGTGCATGGACTTAGCATAAAGGACAGGACAATAAACTAAATCAAAGATGCTATATGCAGTACATTTTTCACTGGATCAAAAAGCTTCTGGTCTAAATGTGCATTCAAGCCAGAGCATATTGCCATGCTGGGAGAAGAGAGAGGGTGGGTTATGGCAAAAATATGTAAATGAGCACCTGCTGAAGACCACCAGAACCATCTGCTGCTTGGATTCACATACCCATTTGCCAATCTCTTCATGTTTGTTCAGGACATGGGGGGAGACCTGCATTCTGTAATAATGGATTTTAAGGCATTAGCCATCACTGAGATCCTCTCAAGTAATGAATTTGTTTAAAAAGTGCCCGCTTGATTTAGTAGGTTAGTATTGTCTTAAACTGCTTGAAAACCCAGTATTGGTGAATGTTAGAAAAATTGTGGCCCATGAAAATACTTAAGTATAGATTTTCAGTCTCAAAATAAGGTGTTCATTCCAGCATCAGCTGACTTATATCTCTGATTTGTAAGTCTAGAATGCTTTAGAACCTTAATCAGATTACATGAATGTACTCCACTAAATACCATTCCTGGTTCTATTAGTGTCTATAACAAGTTCTTTTGTAGATTAACAATTGATATTTTTATAAAAATGATGCATAGCAATACAGAAAATCGGAAGTATGCAGACAACAATAAAAACAGAAATTTAAAAAGACACAAGTCATCCAGACACAGTTGCTCATTTGGGGTATATATTTTTTCACGATGTATATATGAAATATATATAAATTTTAAAATATAAACAATATCAGATATATATTATTTATATATATTCAAAACATAGCTGAATAATTCCAGACATACAAATTTCATTATGTAATTATATACTATGAGAAATGTACCCTGTTATCCAGTGTTAATCCACAACATTATTTACCAGGTTTGCACAGTGTTTTCTTTCTTTTTTTTTTGAGTTGGAGTCTCACTCTGCTGCCCAGACGAGTTCTGTGGCCGCTCCCGGCCACCGCAGCCTCGATCTGCTGGGCTCCGGTGATCCCTCCGCCTCAGCCTTCCAAGTAGCTGGAACTACAGGCGCGCGCTACCATGCCAGGCTAATTTTTTGATTTCTTGTAGAGATGAGGTCTCACCAAGTTGCTCAGGCGAGTTTCGAACCTGCAGGCTCAGGCAATCCACTCACCTCAGCCTCCCAAGGCGCGGGATTACAGGCTGAGCCACCGAGCCCGGCTAGTGTTTTATTTCATAGATGAATTATGATTGATTTAGCCATTCCCCTTTTGTCTAATACTTAGATTGCTAACAACATCTTTGCTCTAACTTTTATAAGAATGGTTACATATAAATCTTGATACACATATCTAATTATTTCCTAGAAAAACTTCTCAAAGTGGAAATTACTGACTCAAAGTATATAAAACTTACTCCTAAAGGATACTTTTAAAGACTTATGTATGGTAAGGCATTTTAACTTAATTATTCTCATCTTCATTATAGTCAACATTCTTGGACATTTGCTGTTTGCTGAATACAGTTCACATTACATGGATTTTCCTATTTATTTGGCAAAACAAAAACCCTTCATGCCCCATTATTATGCCCAATTTAGTGGTTTCGTGAAAGATGAGTCAAATTTTAATAAAAGTTCTTATATTTTAAAAGTATAGACCTTGTAGTGAGTATGTATCTTTATTTGGTATGCAAGCTGGGCTATGTAAGCCCTAATACTCAATAGTGCCCTGTGCCTTGATAGACTTTTGTATTCTAACATAGGTAGGCACAAATTGGAAAACTATGCTGCCACCTTGTTCATGCACTCATAACAAGAAATATCTTTCAAATAAATTATGAATACAAGGACTTGTTATTATTCTTCCCATAATTTCCTTTCTGCTTTGACTATTATCTCAAAGCTAGGTAGATAATTCATAGCTGTGCTCATTAAAATACCTGTATATGCCATCATTCTCTCCCTGAATCTGACTCTTGAAAACAGACCTAGTTTCTAAAGAAAATTTATGGACTCAACTCTAATACCAAATAAAGAGGTACTATAGGGTAGAATGTGGGTGATAGCTAAGAATATCCTACAGTATGTATAAAAACTTGTCATACTACATATATATATTGCATATGTACATTACATATAGGTGCCATAATTTTATGCATCACATAGCAAAGACTGTCACTTTTTTGTTATGAATTGCACCATATTTGCTTGTAATTCTTTTTTTACTGATTATAGGATTAGAGATAAAAGAGTTCTGAAATATGATATTTCAATATTAAACCATCTATGCAAATTAATTAATTCTATTTTTAGTTTTTATTCTTCTAGTTAGGCCTTTGATTGCTCTGTGTTAATATATTACATTAGATACCTAAGTTTATCAGTGGACAAAAATAAATTTTTATCAGTGGCTTCTTGATCAATAATAATGTTTTAACAAAAACAACTTAATTATGCTGCCCTTTGTTTACATGGATAAAGAACGTGAAAACAGATACAACAAATATGAATCTTAAATATATAGATAAATTGTAGAAAATATGTCAGTTAATTTAACTTTACATTCTCAAGGGTATTATTTACTCACAACTGCAAGACAATATCATATTTTTAACATCATTTAAAAGAGAGCTGAATACATTTTTCAATTAATTCTCTTGAGACTTCCCTTTTAATTATTATGCTTCCCCAATTAAAAAGAAAAAAGAACTATAGCTCTTAGATTCACAATTATATTTTGTGGCTATCTATTTACAATATTACTTCGCTACAAAGAACACTTTCCAAGTTATTTTCAATACTTTCAGTAGTGCTCTAAACTTTTAATAAGAGTAGCTTTTAGTTTGATTATCTAGACTTGTTAACCAACTGTCACTGAGAGTGTAATGAAAGCTTCTGTGGGTTTGGAGAGAGAGAACATGCTGGCTGAGCAATTTATCACTTAGCCTCACAAGCCAAAAGACACTTTGGCTCCCATCAAACCACTTTTGAGAGCTACATTGAAAACAACCAATTTGTTAGTGTCACAGGTGTTGAAACTCCATCTTTCATTGCTTCACTTTAGCTTTATTTTTCCTAAGGATTTATCAAAATTTCAGGTTTGGTTAGGCTACCCTCTTTTGGAGAGTGATTTTGTCTCTCCTTCTCTGTTTTAAGTTTCCCTACCAGGAGTTTCATGTACTGGCAAACATTATGATGATCTAATTTCTTTTCCTAAACACTTTTTCATTAGCTTTATAGCAATAAAAGCAAACTTTATTTTCACCTTCTTTATGTGTACCATTCATACATTTTTAGTGTAGTACTGGAAGCACAGCAGCACCATCTTATTTTTCCACATTACTATTTTTTAATTGTACCAAATTATCAGAAGACTTTGAATCTTGCAAAATAGCTTATCAGAGTTTAGGTCAACATGTTTTCTATTGAAACATACTGGGCTTGAACCATCAGTTATCCTGAATATCTTTAATGGGACATCAACTATGTGGGTTCTATATTTTCATATTTCCAACAGTTGGTGTAGTTATGAAGAACCACAGATAACTAAACTGGAAGAGACTTTAAGAAAATAATATGGTTTCATCCATTTGCGGACTGTTCCAATGTGTCTTCCCAATTGCCATGAAACCATGCTTCTAAATGCTCCTGTTTTGTTAAGTACTAAGCAGCCAACATAAATTTATTGAATGCATTAATTATATTTTTGTGGACTTAATTCCTTTTGTTACTCCACTTTTAAATATTTGAAACGCATAATGACTTCCCCTTGTGCATAGTTTATCAAACATTCTTAACATGGCTTGGGAGGCTCTGTGTCATATGGGCTCTACACAATACTGTGAAGAAACTGGCTTATACCAGCTTGCAAGAACCAAACTTTCAGGAACTTGGGAAACTGGTTGTTAAACCTAGATATTATTTTTAAAATTAAATATATTACATTTAAAACTAAGCTAATAAATACTAAAAACCCATCACTTTCTAACTATTTGACTACATGTTATTATTATCTTGTCCTGGAAATATCAGTTAATGGAGTGCTACTCCCAACTCTTCCCAACTTAGCATTTTGTAATGTTATGTTGATAGCTTGAAAGAGGCCATAGTGGGCAAATGCTAAAAATCAGAACTTGATTTACTGCTTTGTTGATTGTTTAGACTTAAGAAAGTTTTAAAGAAAATGTTATACAGATTAAACTTACAAAGTATCATATCGGTACCTGTTATATTGTGAATAACACAAAAATGAAGAAACATTCTTTCAGTTTGAAAAAATTATTATATGATTCAACAAAGAAGTCCTTCTTGTCATTGACCAACAAATAAATTTCAGATGTATATCTTCATTTCACTTTTGACTCACTTATTAAGAGAAATTAAAATATGAACCAAAATAAATGTAAAGTTACACTTGTTTTTTTAATTGCAGTCCTAGGTCAGAACATAAAAAAGCTCAGTAAAAATCAACAAAATCATTCTATGAGAACCAAATGACTACATGAAATTTACAGCAAAGACTACTGAATTATTCTTTGTACATTGTTTGCAAATTTGTAAATTTCTTCCTGAAAGCTGATTCATAAATCAGGCTTAAGGAATCAGGCAAAAGAGCACACTACTGCTCCTACCTACATCTAGCTCCTATACCTCATTTCCCTCACTTAGCTCTAGACAGACTGGCCATCCTTTTCTTCTTTATTTTTAGAAATTATTCCACTGATATATAATGTTTGTACATTTTATGGGTATATATAATATTTTGTTACATGCATGGAATGTATAATGATCAAGTCAGAGTACTTAGAGTATCCTCAGGCATTTTCATTTCCAAGTGTTGGAAAACATTCCAAGCCCTCTCTTCTAATTATTTTGAAATATACAATACATTGTTGTTAACTGTGCTTTCCCTACTCTGCTATCAAACGTTGGAACTTATTCATTCTATCTAACAGTACATGTGTACCCGCTAACCAACTTCTCTTCATCCTCCTCATCCACACACCTCTCCCAGTCTCTAGCAATTATCATTTCCCTCTCTATCTCAATGAGATCAACTTTATTTTTTAGCTCCCTTATATGAATGGGACCATGCATATCTTTCTTTCTGTGCTTGACTTATTTTACTTAATATAATGACTTCCAATTCCATCCATGTTGTTACAAATGACATGACAGTATTCCATTGTGAATATATACCATATTTTCTTTGTCCATTCACTTAGATTGATTTTTATATCTTTGCTATTGTGAGTAGTGCTGCAGTAAACATTGGGGTGTAGGAATTTCTTTGACATATTGACCTTTTTTCCTATGGGTAAATATGAAGTAATAAGATTGCTAGATTGAAAATAGAGATTGGTAGTTATATTTTCAGTTTTTTGAATAATTTTCATACTGTTTCCCATAATGACTGTACTAATTTACATTCCCACCAACAGTGTATGAGTTCCCTTTTCTCCACGTTCTTGCCTGCATCTTTTATTTATTATCTTTTTTATAATAGCCATTCTAACAGAAGATTGTATCTCATTGAGGTTTTTATTTGTTTCTCCTTGTTGATTAGTAATGTTGAGAATTTATCATATACTTGTTGACCATTTGTATGCCTTCTTTTGGGAAATGTGTATTCATGTCTGTTGCCCACTTTTTAATGAGATTATTTATCTTTTACTATTGAGTTTTTTAATATATTCTGAATATTACTCTCTTGTTGGATGAATAGTTTACAAATATTTTATCCCATTTAACAGGCTGCCTTTTCACTCTGTTGATTATTTCCTTTGCTGCACAGACACTTTGTAGTTTATATGGTCTCATTTGTCTGATTTTGCTTTTGTTTTCATTGGCTGTGTTTTGAGGCCTTAGTCATAAAATCTTTGTCTAGACCAATGTCCTGGAGTGTTTCTCCTATGTTTTCTTCTAGTCGTTTTACAGTTTCAGTTCTATAGTTAAGTTTTTAATCTATTTTGAGTTGATTTTTGTGTATAGTAAAAGATAGGGGTCCAGTTTAGTTCTCCTTTTTTTTGAGTTGGAGTCTCACTCCATCGCCCAGACTGGAGTGGTGCAGTGGCGGTTCCCGGCCACCGCAGCCTCGACCTGCTGGACTCCGGCGATCCTTCCACCTCAGCCTTCCAGGTAGCTGGAACTACAGGTGCGCGCTACCACGCCTGGCTAATTTTTTGATTTATTGTAGAGATGAGGCCTTGCCAAGTTGCCCAGGCGGGTCTCGAACCCGCGGGCTCAGGCAATCCACTCACCTCAGCCTCCCAAGGCGCGGGATTACAGGCTGAGCCACCGAGCGCGGCCCAGTTTAGTTCTTCTAAATATGAATATCCACTTTTCCCAGAACCATGTATGAACGAGGGTGTCCTTTCTCTAATATATGTTCTTGGCACCTTTGTTGAAGATTAGTAGGCTGTAAATATGTGGATTTATTTCTGGGTTTTCTATTCTGTTCCATTGGTTGGTATGTCTGTTTTATACCAATACCAACCTGTTTTGGTTACTGTAGCCTTGAAATATATTTTGAAGTCAGGAAGTGTAATGCCTCCAGCTTTTTTGTTGTTGTTGTTGTTCAGGATTGCTTTGGTTATTTGGCCTCTTTCTTGGTTACATACAAATTTTAGTATTTTTTCCTGTGAAAAATGTCATTGATGGATATATTGTCAGAAAATGTCTGGAATCCATAGGTTGCATTGGGCAGTATGGTAATTTTATCCACAATAATTCTTCTGATACATAAGCATCAGACATCATTCCATTTGTATGTGTCCTCTTCAATTCTTTCATCAATGCTTTGTAGTTTGTAGTTTTTTTTTTTTTTTGAACAGGTCTTTCACCTCTTTGGCTGCATTTTTTTCCCCTAAGATTTTTTTTTTTTTGCAGCTTTTGTAAAAGAGATTTGCTTCTTGATTTCTTTTTAAACTAGTTCATTATTGATATATAGAAATGTTACTGATTTTTGCATGTTGATTTTGTATCCTGCAACTTTGATAAGTTTTTTTAATCAGAACTTGGTGGAGTCTTTAGGTTTTTCCAAATATAAGATCATATAGTCTGCATAGGGACAATTTGACTTTCCCTTTATCTCTTTCTCTTGCCTGTTTGCTCTGGCCAGCATTTTCAGTACTATGTTGAGTGAGAGTGGTGAAAGAGGCCCATGGGAGATGGCAAAAGGAGTAGTCCTAAGAGGGGAATTTATAGCAATAAATGGAATTAAATCCTGCCATTTGCAGCAACATGTATGGAACCAGAGGACATTATGTTAAGTTAAATAAGCCAGACACAGAAAGACAAATATGGCATATTCTTACTCATATGTAGGAGTTAGAAAAAAATTGAACTCATGGAGCTACAGAGTAGCGTGATGGTTACCAGAGGCTGGGAAGTGTACTGGGAAGTGGGAATAGAGAAAAGATGGTTAAATGGTAAACAAACAAACAAACAAACAAACAATTAAATAGAAGGAATAAGATCTACTGTTTGGTAATACAATAGAGTGACCATTGTTAAAAATAATTCATTATCTATTTCAAAATGACAAAAAGGGTGTAATTAGAATGTTCTTAAGACAAACAACAAATGCTTAAGGTGATGGGTATAATGATTTGATCATTATACATTGTATGCTTGTATCAAAATATCACATACACCCCATAGATGAGTACAACTATTATTGTACTCATAATAACTAAAAATAAACAAAATTGAAAAGTAGAAATATTTAAAATAAACAATCTAATAACACAACGTATGGAACTCAAAAAGCAAAAACAAAGCAAAGCAAAACCAAAATTAGTAGAAGAAAAGAAATGATAAACATTAGAGCAGAACTGGATAAATTAGACTTAAAAGGATCAATAAAATGAAAGTTGTTTTTTTAAAAATATGAACAAAATCAATAAACTGCTGGCTAGACTAACCAAGAAAAGGAGAGAAAACCCAAATAAACAAAATCAAAAACAAAAAAAGAAGATATTAGAACTGATACCACCGAAATACAAAAGATCATCAGAGACTATTCTGAATAACTACACACTATTAAACTGGAAAGCCTAGAAGAAACAGATAAATTCCTGGACATATGCAAGATATCAAAATTGAATCAGAAAGAAATAGAAAACCTGAACAGACCAATAATGTGCAATGAAATTGAATCAGCAATAAAAGTCTCCCATCAAAGAAAAGCCTAGGACTGAATTCTACCAAACACATGAAGAGGAACTAATATCAATTTCCTCAAACTATTCTGAAAAATTGAAGAGGAGGTAATTCTCCCTAACTCATTCTGTAAGACCAGCATTAACCTGATATCAAAACTAGACAGACACACACAAAAGAAAACAACAGACCAATATCCTTAATGATCATAGATGAGAAAAATCCTCAACAAAATATTAGCAAACTGAAGGCAACAGCACATCAGAAAGATAATACACCATAATCAAGTTGGATTTATTCCAGGGATAGAAGTATGGTTTAACATACACAAATCAATAAATAAGATACATCATTCAATAGCATGAAAGACAAAAACCACGTCATCCCAATAGATGCAAAAAATGCATTTGACATCCCTTTATGATAAAAACTCTCAGCAAATTAGGCATAGAAGGCACATGCCTCAACATAATAAAGGTTGCATATGAGAAACCCACAACTAACATCACACAGAATGGGATAAAGCTGAAAGCTTTCACTTCTTTCAAAACAAAGTTGTCTCTTGGTACCTCTAGAGAATGGGTTCCACAACCCCCACCCCCCGATACAAAAATCCACAGGGGTGCAAGTCATATAATAAATGCATATCATCATGTATATTTTAAATCATCTCTAGACTACTTATACAATAGTTAGACAATGTAAATGTGATGTAAATAGTTTTATGCTATATTTTTAAAGGATTAATGGTAAGAAAAAAGTCTATACATGTTCAGCACGAATGCAACCATTCTTTTCTATTCTGAAGCTTTTCAATTCGCACTTGGTTGAATTCATGCATATGAAACTCATGGATATAGAGGGCTGGCTGTATTAAGCTTCTTTTCACTTTCTTACACATTGTTTCCTCAGAAAATATTCTCTTTATTCTTTCTTATTTGGCCAATATCTACTCAGCTTTAAAAGCTTAAAATGTCATCTTCCATCAGCATAAACTTAGCTTTATCACTTGCAAACTTAAAACAAAACTCTCCCTTTTCTTGACCTCGCATCCTAGTCTATATTCACTATGTATTTTTTGCAACTTTTCACAGCAAGTCTTATTAAAGAAAGCTATTTTTGCTGTCTCCACAGTTTCACTTGTCATTTTCACTTTAATAAATTCCAACTGGATTGTCTCTTCCAACTCTGCAGTGAAATAACTCTTACATGTTGCCAATCTCTTGGTAACTCCTATGTCTTTATCTTACTTCATTTCTCAGCAGCAGTACACAGTTAACCATCATTGCCTTCCTAGGCCACCTTATTCTTGATTTGATTTCCCTGCTACTACATTTCTTCAGTGGATGCTCCTTTTTATTCTACTTTTCTTTTTCTTTCTTTCTTTCTTTCTTTCTTTCTTTCTTTCTTTCTTTCTTTCTTTCTTTCTTTCTCTCTTTCTCTCCCTCTCTCTCTTTTCCCCTTCTCTCTTTCCCCCCAAACGCCGACGCCGTCTCCACCTTTGGGAACCCTGCGACCTTGTGGGAGCAGGACTCTGGCAAACTAGGAACTGATCTTCCACATGACCCAGCAATCTCCCTTCTGGTAATATACCTGAAGAACACAAATCGTTTTACAAAACAGATACCTGCACACACATGTTCATTGCCGTACTATTCACAATAGCAAAAACATGGAACCAACCCTGCTGTCCATCAAAAGCAGAATGGAAATGCAGTACATATACACAATGGAGTATTATGCATCCATAAGGAAAGACACAATTATGAACTTCACAGCAGGTTGGATGGATTTAGAGTCCATCATACTCAGTGATCTATCACAGAAACAAGGAACTGAGTACCACATGTTCTCACTCATAAATGGGTCCTGAACATTTAGCACAATACTAGAAGAAAGAGATCAGCAGTAGCAGGACACTGCCAGGGCGCTAGGGGTAGGGTATGTAATGTCACCAAGGGTACCGGATCCTAAACCAGGTGAAGTGAGGTCCAGATGGAGGCCCAAACTTCACCAGCTTATAAACCACTCATGTACCTAATCCTGACTTATACCACACATCCCCACATCTTTAATTGAAATAAAGGAAAGAAAGAAAGAAAGAAAGAAAGAAAGAAAGAAAGAAAGAAAGAAAGAAAGAAAGAAAGAAAAGTAGAATAAAAAGGAGCATCCACTGAAGAAATGTAGTAGCAGGGAAATCAAATCAAGAATAAGGTGGCCTAGGAAGGCAAT
>CAUYQG010074479.1:0-23442 GCA_963574415.1 Tarsius wallacei
CTCCCAGCCACCGCAGCCTCAACCTGCTGGGCTCCAGCGATCCTTCCGCCTCAGCCTTCCAGGTAGCTGGAACTACAGGCATGTGCTACCACACCCAGCTAATTTTTTGATTTATTGTAGAGATGAGGTCTCACCAAGTTGCCCAGGCGGGTCACGAACCCGCGGGCTCAGGTAATCCACTCACCTCAACCTCCCAAGGCGCGGGATTACAGGCTGAGCCACCGAGCCCTGCTAAATTTTTGATTTATTGTAGAGATGAGGTCTCGCCAAGTTGCCCAGGCTGGTCTTGAACCTGCGGGCTCAGGCAATCCTCTCACCTCGGCCTCCCAAAGTGCTGGGATTATAGGCATGGGTCACCTCACCTGGTCATGATTGCATTTGGATGGAATAAAGGAGGAGAGACTCATGATGCAGCTGAGAGAGGAAATCCTTGGAAGGGCGGAAGGGTGTGGAATCCTGTCCATGAAGGAGGATTTGCCTTTAATAAGAGCAGAAACATCTTTATTGTAACAGGAAGTGAAACACAGAGCACAGAGTGTTTTGAAGGCAGTTTTCAGATCTGGTGGTGAGGCAATGAGTATATTACCTCTGATGGCCTCTGTTTTCTACTGCAATGTAGGAATGGCCGTCAGCCAAGAGGAAAGGAGCAGAAGTCTTGAAGAGCCAGGGAGAAAATGAAACACATCTCAGAGAGTGGGAAATTTGCTAGAGGAACTGACTGAATTGGAGGTTTGTGGTCAGCAGTTTAAAACAAAACGAGCCGGGCTTGGTGGCTCAGCCTGTAATCCCGCGCCTTGGGAGGCTGAGGTGAGTGGATTGCCTGAGCCCGTGGGTTCGAGACCCGCCTGGGCAACCTGGTGAGATCTCATCTCTACAATAAATCAAAAAATTTAGCCGGGCGTGGTAACACGCGCCTGTAGTTCCAGCTACTCGGAAGGCTGAGGCAGAAGAATCGCCGGAGCCCAGCAGGTCGAGGCCGCGGTGGCCAGCAGCAGCCACTGCACTCCAGTCTGGGTGACAGAGTGAGACTCCAACTCAAATAAATAAATAAATAAATAAATAAACAAAACGAGTCATGCCCTCTCTCCCTCCCTTCCTTGTTTGCTACTTGGGGACCAGGGAGATACTAGACCAGGTAAGGTGGCCAGGCACCTTACCTATCTTGGATATACAAAAGCACTGGCTTTCTCACCATCAGAGTAGGGAGGGACACGTGGAAGGGGAAAGCGACCAAATTACCTGCTATGGTTCAATTCAAGGAAGACTTTTTAGCTCTGATTTTCCTTGGCTAAGACAGATGCTGAATTTTTTTTCCTCTTGAAATGCACCTTCATTTTTGCCTCTGTGCATACACATACCTGTTTTTAAGTTTCTGGCCATTTATCTTGAGCCCTTTCCTGATTCCTTGTCCTCTCCTAAGGTTGTGCTCAGTAGGCTTTGTCCATTGCTACATTTTCTTTTCTTTTTCTTTTTTTTCTCCCTGGGTGTCATTCATTCTCATAGCTTCGATTACATTTATATGCGAGTGACTCCTAAAATGCGCTCTCCACCCTGGATCTCATCCCTGGGCTCCAGACTCAAATCTCTCCCTGCTGGTCCCTCCACTGGGAAGTGCCACAGGCTGAAACCCAACACGCCAACAACTGAGCTGTTCTGTATTCCCCAAGCCAGTCAGATCCCTCCACCTCCTGACAGTGAATGATATCACCGTCCTCCTGATTGCCGGGGGGAGACGAACTTCACATAGCAAATGATGTGGGGCACACAGGTGGGTGTTGCAGGAGTGGCATCTCTACTTTCTTCATCTTCCCTGAGCTCATCAGGGACACGTCCTCCTAGCTAAGCTCTGGGGGACACTGCCTTGGAGTCACCCCTGTCCACATCGTCATGGAAACTTCTCTCCACTGGACGCCTCCATGGTGCCTTGAACTGCTTCTGATTCATTCTCTCTGAGGCCCTCCTCACACTCTCTGCAATCTCCAGCTCTGGTTGCTGACTCCATCCAATCACACTCTAGAATCGCGATGAAGCCCAGAGCTTTGGATGACTGTGGTGAGGGTTCAGGTCCCATAGGAAGTGGTCTTTTTTTGTGTGTTGGAGTCTCATTTTGTCACCCAGGCTGGAGAGTGGTGGTACTCTCACGGCCACCACAGCTTCAACCTGCTGGCTTAGGCGATCCTTCCGCCTTAGCCTTCCAAGTAGCTGGAACTACAGGCACATGCCACCATGCCCGGCTAATTTTTTTTTTTTTAATTTATTGTAGAGATGAGGTCTCACCAAATTGCCCAGGCTGGTCTTGAACCCATGGGCTCAGGTAAGCCTCTCACCTTGGCCTCCCAAAGTGCTGGGATTATAGGCGTGAGCCACTGTGCCTGGCTAAGATGTGGTCTTCCTAAAAGAAGCCTGGAACTTGTTTAGAGCCTTCAAGGGCTTCTCCCTGTCCAAAGGACAAATCCAAGTTCCTTAGTGTTAGGATCCAGATAGGGTGAGGGCGGCATGCTGGAGGGGTGAGGGGAGGCACAGCACCAGTAACCCAGAGATCCGAGTAACGCAAAGAATTGTAGCACACAAAGAGGCAAAGAAAGAGAAGTTTATTTAAAAGTAAATTAGGGAAAGAGAAGGGAGAGAGAAGATTCACCTCCCCAAGGTGGGGGAGGGGGCCAAAGCCAGGAAGCGTGGTGACAGCCATAGCTCAAAGAGCACGTGTCCACACCAGTCTAGCAAGGCAATGGCCACTGGCTGCTTGTGGTTGGGTCCTTTTAACCATTGCCCTAGATGGGGGAAGATCATTAAGGTGATTGGGTGGTGGTCTGCTCACGTCATCACAAAGGGGCAGGCAAGTGCCGGTACTGACATCAGGTGATAGACAGCAGGCAGATAGGTGTGTTAATCACATGGTGGCTGCCATGGTGGGGTTTATTTGTGTCACATAGGTCACAAAGCGCTGATTAGGTTAACTTGGGGAGTTTGAACCTGGAGGGTTTTTTTTTTCCTGCAAGAGGCTTGTTAGACATTTGCAATTCACAAACTCAGACATTTGCAGCTCACAAACTCTTATGACTTTGGCCAAAGGGTGTCCTTTGATCTTTGGCCTTGACAGGGAACCTAAAAGTTTACTAGAGATTATTATGCTAAACCATGAAAGGTTGGGTTGTCCTGGTCTTGCATGGGATGGAGATTTGCCGAGGGGGGATGGGATAGGCTGCTGGTTGTCCTGCAGGAGAATGTCTGGACGCTTTCTAATGGTTATGCTGAGGCAAAAGGACTAAACTAAGAATAAGCTAAGTTTTTTCTAGGTTTCTATAGCTTATAGGAGACCTCCTTTCTTTCCAGCCTTAGCTCTAATTACTCCTTATACACTCAGAAAATTCCAGTTTGCCAAATGTGCAACTGCTTTTTGCTTACGGACCTTAGGGTACAATGGTGCCTCTGCCTGGACCACATTCTCCCCTCCTTCTTCACTTACAAATGGGATTGATCCTTGCTTGCTAGGATGTCTCTTGCTGGTCGGGCTCACGCCTATAATCCCAACACTTTGGGAGGCCGAGGTGAGAGGATGGCCTGAGCCCACAGGTTCAAGACCAGCCTGGGCAACTTGGCACGACCTCATCTCTACAACAAATTTTTAAAAATTAGCTGGGTGTGGTGGCGCACACCTGTATTTCTAGTTACTTGGAAGACTAAGGTGGAAGGATCTCCTGAGTCCAGCAGGTTGAGGTTGCAGTGGCTGTGAGTGTGCCACGACACTCCAGCCTGTGTGACAGAGTGAGACTCCGACTCAAAAAAAAAAAGATGTCTCTTTCTCTGTGAAGGCTTTCCCTAGCTGTTCCTGCTCCCCTCCCGAGTGTTGCCACTGCTGTCAAAGCCCTCCCCAGCCTGACTGACGGTGCCCGGGGACTGGCTGCCTTCCGCTGTTGGTCTGCCAGCTGTCTGTGAAAGAGCGTCTAAGTTCTCATCTTTCCCTCAGGTTCCTTTCTGGCTCTCAATATTTGTCCATACACGTTACAATTTTCTTCCTATGCTACATTTTCTCCTAGGTCTAGTTTTTGAGTTATTTTCCAAATGTGGCCCGAATTTGCCTCCCTCCACCCCCTACTGGTTTGGCTCTGCTCTGCTGGGAGTGCTTTCTCTGAAGGCGACTTAGAGGCAGAAACCGGGATCAAAGACGTGCCAGAGGGCTCAGGCTCAGCCTCAACCAGATTATGCTTTGATCTTTTTGTACATTGGATGGAGGTGGGGAACAGGGTAATGCGTGACATTTTAGGGCAAAAAGTTTACGGCCTAAAATTTAAAAAACAGTCATGCAAGTCACAGTGTGTCATCAGCACACACTTGTAATATCCCCCTGCCCAATTTTCGTGGCTTTCATTAAAAAAAATTTTTTTTTGAGTCGGAGTCTCTGTCACCCAGGCTGGAGTGCAGTGGCATGCTCCTGGCCACTGCAGCCTCGACCTGCTGGGCTCAGGCGATCCTTCCGCTTCAGCCTTCCAAGTAGCAGGAACTACAGGCATGTGCCACCACACATGGCTAATTTTTTTTGATGTGTTGTAGAGATGACGTCTCGCCAAGTTGCCAGGCTGATCTTGAACCCATGGGCTCAGGCAATAATCTCTTTTAGCTGGGTGCGAATGGCTCACGCCTATAATCCCAGCACTTTGGGAGGCTGAGGTGAGAGGACTGCCTGAGCCTGCAGGTTTGAGACCAGCCTGGGCAACATGGTGAGACCTCGACTCCACAGTAAATCAAAAAAATTAGCCAGGCGTGGTAACGCATGCCTGTAGTTCCAGCTACTTGGAAGGCTGAGGTGGAAGGATCGCCTGAGCCCAGCAGGTCGAGGCTGTGGTGGCCAGGAGCATGCCACCACACTCCAGCCTGGGTGACAGAGTGAGACTCTGACTCAAAAAAAAAAGAAAAAAAAAAAACCCACCACCACCAACAAAAAGGGGGTTATTAGAGTGAAAACCCTGAACAGGACCGGGTCATCCGACGGCATTTCACTTCTTATAAACTCTTCTCTCTTCAGTGTTAACTATTTGAAAAAAAAGTCAGTCATAGATTTCCACCTTAAAACTGGGTTCAAATGTGAATAAGCAAGGAATAATAGATAAGAAAATTTTACAACTCTAAAGCGTGACTCACCCAAAAGATTGTTCCTCTTAAGTACAAACTACCCAGTTACGGCTCTTCCCCCCAAGGGAAAAATCACAGTTGAAGGGACATATCAATGACCCAGAACAACATGCAGAAATTAGAACACTTTATTATAAATATTTCCAGAATATAAACTGATTTTTGTATCAAGATTCTTTGAATCTTTTAAAACTATATGTATCTAAGTTTATTATTATTATAATGTATTTTTCACTTTCCAACCTAGAAAATGCACTGCAAGTTAGGTCTAACAAAGGAAAAAAAAATAAATTGCTTCAGAGAGAAAACCAAGGAACATAAAAATACCCAACTCCAAACTGTAACAAACCCAATCAAGCAACTGGTTCTGCAAAGCCTGTTACTCCTCCAATTTCAAATAAATACCCTCCCAGGGGAAAAAAATTCCACCATCAAAGCAATCTGATGAATAAAAAAAGCAGAGCCACTTTCATTAAGGGAAAGTACATTATATGAAAGAAAAATGTAAAAATGCTTTTACAAAGTGAGAAAAAGTGCTTTCCGTGTGGGAGAGCAAACAAACTCAACACTTTCTGTTCACCCAGTCTCTGTTAGAAGCCAAAGTCCCTGTTTGCATAAGCAAAGCTCTAGACACACAAACACCGTAACACCAAGTTGCTCAACTGATGTTCAGTTCAACTTTGGAAGAACCAGTGAGGAAGCTTCAAAACCCAAGGATAGACTGGTCCCAAAGCATTTCCTCCTCAGTCCTTTCTTTGCCTTGCTCCTTTTTCTCTTTTTTTCGCTTACGCTCCTCTTTCTTAGAGGTAACCTCTCGGCTTTTTTTCTCCTTCCGATTCTTGGGCTTTTCTGTTCCAACCTGTGCGGTTTCTGTCTCCACCTTTGTTCTCCTTCTCTGGACGCTCGTGTGTTCGTCTACATCAGTGCCCTCACACCCTCGCTGCCTCTTATGCTTGGGCCGCTCCTCCTCTGGTTTTCCTCGGCCTTCTTCTGGGTGACTCTTCCTTGGATGACTGGCTTGATGGCTAGTGGCACTGTTGTCTGAGGAGAGGTGCTTAGAAACTCCAGTTTCTACACTGTATGAGCAACTATACTCTTGCCGGTTCAAGTTCAGGGGAACTGGTTTTTCTGAGAAACAGTCCCTGGTGGATTGACGGTAGCTCAGAGAGTCTAGTCTCAGCCTGCTGTCATGAGATGGTAACCACTGAGGTAACCTGTTTTCCGCTGTTTGTGAAATACCGCATGATCTTGGGTAGGTCTGGATGGCTTTGGGTGGCAGTCTTTGATCAAACATTCTATGTATGGGTCTTGAATCAACATCTTCTTTGTACCCACAGGTTTCCAAATAGTCCTCTCTCATCTTTCTGAAACAAGTCTTTGGCTCTAAGCCTCTGGCTTTCTGAACTTTAATGTAATCCTCAAGCTCATCTTGAAAAGAGTCATGCGTCTTCTTCGAATGCTTCATTAGGTTGACAAAAAGGGACTCTCTGCAGAGAAGATGGAAGAAAATTCTTACTAGATTATTTTGCGCATTTCCTTTGCTGTAGAAAAGAGCTTCAAAAAACAAAGCCGCTCAAACAAATTAAAACCTACCGTAGTGTAAAAGTTAACTATCCATATGCCAAACAGTAGCATCAGGATGGCCAAATACCATCCAGGTCACTCACAAGTAACTTTACCCTTTCTCAGAAGTGGGAAGAAGAGGTCAGAGAGGTTCTCCCACACAGAGTGCCTGCCACTGGAGGGCAGAATGAAAGACATGTGGGGATGTGTGAGTAAAGATCACGTGTCCACAGGGCTGCCTGTCTGAATGCTCAGATAATTTCTGAAGTTCTGATTATTCAGTTCCCTGCATATTGTTGTCTAAGAGAAGTAATAAAACCATAGAGAAGCAACTTGATTTATAGAATCTTCAGTTTACTCAACCAAAATAAAATAAACATACATACTCACCTAACTAGGATATCGTAAGGCTTAATAATAAAAGGATATTTGTAAAATGGTTTGGGAAGTTTAGAAATTAGAAATTCAGCTATAAGATGAAATCCACTAGGTATAGAGCACGAGGGAAGATGAGGAAACAGAATTCTGTATCTTAGGGCTGAGATCTCATTCCGCCACTTCTGACTGGTGAAAAAAAGCATTCTAGAATGTCTTCTGGTTTGTTCTCTCTGATAAGAAGGTTCAGAGAAGAAATAAAGGAACATCTAGCCGGGTGTAGTGGCTCATGACTGTAATCCCAACACTTTTGGAGGCAGAGGCGAGAGGATTGCCTGAGTCTAGGGGTTCAAGACCAGCTTGGGCAACTTGGTGACACCTCGCCTCTACAATAAACAAAAAAAAATTAGCCGGGTGTGGTAACTTCCAGCTACTTGGAAAGTTGGGGTGGAAGGATCTTCTGAACCCATCAGGTCGAGGCTGCGGTGGCCGTGAGCGTGCCACTACACTGCAGCCTGGGCGACAGAGTGAGACTCCAAGTCAAAAAAAAAAAAAAAAGGAACATCTGAAAGGGAATAGGCCAGATGCAGAGAAAAGTTTTGAAAGAAATTTAGAGTAGGTATACTAGAGTTTCTGTCTGCTTGTTTGTTTCTTTTTGGGGGTAAACACTGTTTTTGATTCTCTTTCTTCCCCCCACCTCAAATCATGTACAAATCCTGTACAAATATAGCAAAAAGAAAAAAATATATACTTTCTATGAGATGATAATGTCCTAGATATTTTTGGTGATATATTTTATCTCCAAAACTTAGAAGGAATAAGTGTGACATAGCACTCTGGAGTCTAACTAATTTTTGGGGGAAAATTTAAAAAGAAAATCTAAACGAAATCTCATTTGGTGAGTTAGAAAACATAGCTCCTATTAAGTTTATTTATTTATTTTATTTATCTGTCTTTACGAGATGAGGTCTTTTTCGTTTTGGGCTAAAATGCAATGGCATAACCATAGCTCACTGCGGCCTCAAACTCCTGGGCTCAAGTAATCTTCCTGTCTCGGCCTCCCAAGTAGCTGAGACTACAGACATGTGCCATCATATCCAGCTACTTTTTAAAATTTTTTATAGAGACAAGGTCTTGCTATGTTGCCTAGGCTGGTCTTGAACTACTGGGCTCAAGCAATCCTCCTGCTGCAGCCTCCAAAGTGCTGGATTACAGACACATCTCCTATTAAACTTATTTATTTATTTACTGTAGAGACAAGGTCTCACCAAGTTGCCCAGGCTGGTCTCAAACCCCTGAGCTCAGGCAATCCTCTTGCCTCAGCCTCCCAAAGTGCTGGGATTGCAGGCATGAGCCACCACGCCTGACTTCCTATTAAGTTTAAATAGATAAAACTTCTGACTAGAATAACAATAAAAAATAAGGTAACAAATACCTGCTTAAGTGTGGGTAGAATATTTTAACCAACACTTCAGAAAAGAATATATACACAATGTTTAAAATCATTAATCGTCAAGTAAATGTGAATTAAAACCACAAGGAAATACCACTACATACTCACTAGAATGACTAAAATTAAAATGACTCACAACACCAGCCAGCATTGGTGAGGGTGTGGCAACTGTGCATTGCTGGCAACATGGAAAGTGACCCAACCACCCGGAAAACAGTCTGGCCGCTTAAGAAGTTAAACATACACCTGCTGTGTGATCCACTTATTCTGCTCCTAGGTATTTACCCAGAAGAAGAGGCAATATGGTCATCCGCTACATACTAATACATGACAGTGGCCCCATAATGTTACAATGCAGCGGAAAAATTCCCATTACCTAGTGACATAGTAATGCCGTGGCACAATGCATTACTCACATGCTTGTAGCAATGCTGCGGTAAGCAAATCTACTGCACTGCCAGGTGTGCAAAATATATTTTGTACATTACACAAGATTTGATAATAACAACACGTGATGATGTTACTGGTTTATGTGTCTACCACATTTTCTATTGTCATTTTATAGTGCACGCCTTCTACTACATAAAAATAGTTAACTGTAGAACATCTGAGACAGGTCCCTCACAAGGTGCTCCAGAGAAGGCACTGTCATCACGGGCAACGACAGCTTCCTGCATGTTATTGTCCCTGAAGATCTTCCAGCTGTACAATGTCTGTTTTAAGCTAAGAGTCATTACAGGCCGGGTTCGGTGGCTCAGCCTATCATCCCAGCACTCTGGGAGACCACGGCGAGTGGACTGCCTCAGTCTGCGGGTTTGAGACCAGCCCGGGCAACTTGGCAAAACCTTGTCTCTACAATAAATCAAAAATTAGCCGGGCGTGGTAGCGCACGCCTGTTCAGCTGCTTGGAAGGCTGGGGCGAAGGATCGCCGGAGCCCAGCAGGTCGACACTAGGGTAGCTGTGAGTGTGCCACTGTATTCCAGCCTGGGTGACAGAGACTCCGAATAAAAAAAAAAAAGGATTAAATTTGCTAAGTGTTATTACAAGAGTCAAAAAGTTTTAAAAAATTATGTGAAAGAAGCCAATCCCAAAAGACCACAGATGGCAAAGATATTAATAAAGAGGTGACTGGAATTTTTTACTTACCCTTATTAGGCTGAGAACTTGCTGGAGAAATCTGATCATATTCACCCATTAATTGCTTCAGTTTTTCAGCATGAACTTTTCCCACACAGTGAGACTATGCAGTCACCAGGGAGCTCAAAACCATGATGCGGAGATTTCAAAATCTACTTTCGTCCAATATTCTACTCCCATTCATCTGAAACCAGACACAGTCTTGTTATAAAGATTAACTAATTCAAAGTTTATAATTATATCAACATAAAACAATCATTTGAAAACTCACGAAATCCATCTTCATTGTGTTATTTTGCTTCTTGTAAGCCTGAAAATAGACCCTAACTTTTATGTTTAAACAGCTGGGCATGGGGGCTCACACCTGTAATCCCAGCACTCTGGGAGGCAGAGGCAATAGGATTGCCTGAGCTCAGAGTTTAACACCAGTCCGGGCAAGTTGGTGAGAGCTCATCTCTACAATAAATCAAAAAATTAGCTGGGTGTGGTATCAAGTGCCTGTGGTTCCAGGTACTTGGAAGGCTGAGGCGGAAGTTGAGGCTGCGGTGGCCGTGAGTGTGCCACTGCACTCCAGCCTGGGTGACAGAGTAAGATTATGACATTAAAAAAATAAAGTTTAAACATACTTTACTTTTATAACGTAATATATTTTAGCTTTAATTGACAAGTAATAGTTGTATTTATTTATGAAATACAATGTGATGCTTCAATACATGTATATAGTATGGAATGATCTAATAAGGTTAATTAGCATATCTAATTAACCCAAATATTTATATTTCTTTGTAATCAGAACACCTAAAATAATCTCTTTGAGCTATTTTTATTCTTTTTTTTTTTCAGGGTTGGAGTCTCACTCTGTCATCCAGGCTGGAATGCATTGGCACGCTCCTGGCCACCGCAGCCTCAACCCGCTGGGCTCCGGCGATCCTTCCGCCTCAGCCTTCCAAGTAGCTGGAACTACAGGCGCACACCACCACCACGTTTGGCTAATTTTTTTGAGCTATTGTAGAGATGAGGGCTTGCCATTTTGCCCAGGCTGGTTTTGAACCCTTGGACTCAGGCAGTCCTTTCGCCTCTGCCTCCTAAAGTGCTGGGATTACAGGAGTGAGCTACTGTGCCCAGCTGAAATATGCATTATTCTTTTTTTTAAAAAAGTAATTATTTTATTTATTATAAAGATGTGGGGTATCACAGACACTGTGCTGTGCACCGGAACACCAACACTTCCTCCTCCTCTTAACTGTGACTTTGTACCCCAAGGCAGTGTCTTTCCTTTCCTTGTCCACACCCCTCACCCTGCTACACAGCCTTTGCTGACCACCACTCTTCTCTCCACTTCTGTGAGTTTGATTTTTTTTAGATTTCACATACAAGTGAAACCATATGGTATTTGTCACTCTGTGCCTGTAAAGCCTTTTTGAGCTTTTTTTTTTTTTACCCTGGGGAAAAAAAATAACATTTCTTAAATTTAAGAATAAAGTAGAAAAACAAGTAACTTTTTTTTTTTGAGTAGGAGTGTCATTCTGTCCACCCAGGCTGGACTGCAGTAGCACACTCACGGCTACCACAACCTCAGCCTGCTGGGCTCAGGTGATCCTTCTGCTTCAGCCTTCCAAGTAGCTGGAATTACAGGCATGTGCCACCACACCTGGCTAATTTTTGATTTATTGTAGAGAAGAGGTCTTGCCAAGTTGCCCAGGTTGGTCTCGAACCCTTGGACTGAGGCAAACCTCTTGCCTCTGCCTCCCAAAGTGCTGGGATTACAGGTCTGAGCCACCACACCTGGCTAACATTTTGTTTATTTAAGAATAAAGTATGAGCTGGGCTCGGTGGCTCAGCCTATAATCCCATGCCTTGGGAGGCTGAGGTGAGTGGATTGCCTGAGCCCGCGGGTTCGAGACCCACCTGGACAACTTAGATGAGACCTCATCTCTACAATATAACAAGAAATTAGCCGGGCATGGTAGCGCGCACCTGTAGTTCCAGCTACTTGGAAGGCTGAGGCGGAAGGATGGCCGAAGCCCCCGCAGATCGAGGCTGCGGTGGCCAGGAGAGGCCACTGCACTCCAGTCTGGGCGACAGAATGAGACTCCAACTCAAAAAAAAAAAAAAAAAAAAAGAATAAAGTATGGCTGGGCATGGTGGCTCACACCTGTAATCCCAGCACATGGGGAGGCGGGGGTGGATTACCTGAGCTCAGGGGTTTGAGACCAGCCTGAGCAACATGATGACACCTCATCTCTACAGTAAATTAAAAAAATCAGCTGGGTGCGGTGGTGCACACCTGTGGTTCCAGCTCCTTGGAAGGCTGAGGTGGAAGGATCGCCGGAGCCCAGCAGGTCGAGGCTGCAGTAGCTGTGAGCGTACCACTGCACTCCAGCCTGGGTGACAGAGTGAGACTTTGATTCAAAAAAACCCCAAAAAGAATAAAGTATCCCAGACCAGGCGCAGTGGCTCATGCCCGTAATCCCATCACTTTAGGGGTATAAGGCAGGAGGACTGCTTGAGGCCAAGAGTTCAAGACCAGCCTGGGCAACACAGCGAGATCTTCTCTCTAAAAAACATCAAAAAAATCAGCCAGATATGTTGGTTCGTCCTGTAGTCCCAGCCATTCAGGAGGCTGAGGTAGAAAGATCACCTGAGCCCAGGAGGTCAAGGCTGTAGTGAATCTTGATTGTGCCACTGTATTCCAGCCTGGGTAACAGAGTACGACCAACTCAAACAAACGAGAGAGAGAGAGAGAGAGAGAAAGAGAGAGAAAGAGAGAGAAAGAGAGAGAGAGAGAGAGAGAGAGAGAGAGAGAGAGAGAGAGAGAATAAAGTGTCCCAAATTTATTTACCTTTGAATTTAAAAAGATCACTCATGAGTTTTAACATTTTTGGTATGATCTAAAAGTTTACAAATAGAGCTTTGCTTGATTTTAAATTAAAGTATCAGCTTCAGTAGAGATCATCCTATGAGTTAGAACACAATAATTTTTATGTTCTTGTTTGCAACAGAAACTACCAGCTGCCTCTCAACATATTCTTTATTCTTCCTTAGTAACAAACCTTAGGAAAGGTGTCTAGTTAAGAGATGACATTTTCTGGCCATTTTTAAAGCAAGATATGGCCATGCGAATAAACTCTGGTCAATAAGAAGAAAGCTGAAGTGCTGTGTTGAATCCCAGGAGGGCTCCTCCTTCCTCCTGCTGGAATGAAGATGTCATGGCTACAGTGGAAACGGCCATCAGAGCACATGGGAAAGGAAGTCAGAGCAGAGCCTCAGAGCCAAAAGACAGAAAATGCCCAGGTATTCTCGGATGATCCCAGGGAACTGTCCTAACAGCCCTGCACTGCCTAACTCTAACCTATTTTAAGTGAGAGAATGAATAAACTCTTATCTGAGCCAGGCTCGGTGGCTCAGCCTATAATCCCAGCACTTTGAGGGGCCGAGGAGAGTGGACTGCCTGATCCTGTGGGTTTGAGACCTGCCCAGGCAACTTGGTGAGCCCTTGTCTCTACAATAAATAAAAAATTAGCCAGGTGTGGTAGTGTGCGCCTGTAGTTCCAGCTACCTGGAAGGCTGAGGCGGAAGGATCGCCGGAGCCCAGTAGGTCGAGGCTGCGGAGGCCGGGAGCATGCCACTGCACTCCAGTCTGGGTGACAGAGTAAGACTCCAACTCAAAAACAAACAAACAAACAAAAAACTCCTATCTGTTCAACCCAAACAGAAAATAATCTTTGAATAAATGTAAAGCCAACCACATAAGAGCAGCTAAAATTTCAATGTAGGAAAATAGGAAACTAACCTTTTCAGAGTTCAATTATGAATTACTTTTATTTTCTGTATTCTCTAAATTGGGTAGTACTTTATAATCCTATGAAAATTATTTTAAAGATTTCAAAGCAACTTGAGTTATCATGGAGCCTTCTGACTGCTTCTTTTTACCTCAGGTCTCTGGGCTCAGAAGACTGACAATATACAAGACACACCCATATATTTGATTTCACTTAATTCTCACAAGTGTGGCAAGACAGAGTATGACTCCTACATTTCCGGTTGAAGACACATACTCAGAGAAGTAAAAGTGACCTGCCCACCAAATAATGGTGGAGCTGAGACTTTGATCCAAGTCCTCCCAACGCAAGACCAAGACATGACTGAAACCAGAATACTTTAATCTCAACCACATATGAACAAAAATGCAGTCTGACATGATTATCAATGGGGAAAACTAGATGGCTTCTCTAAAAATGCACAGCTGGCTTCACGGTTCACGGAAGTAGAAGTATCTAGCACTTTTGATATCCCTGACACCAGAGACTAAAGGGATCCAGCAACTCATCCAGGTCTGAAGGAATGAGAAAAGCAGAGTGGAAAAGACTTCTGGGATGCAGTATATAAAAGCAGTAGTGTACAAAAGACTATTCTTTCACCAGGGCGCTGCTACCCAGGAAAGATGATACAAATGAGTGGCCACACCATCTAAAAGGGCAATCAGATGCCATGTGCAGGCACAGTCATGCCCAGGACTGGCTAAGGAGAATCACCTTTCCTCTGGATCTCAGTTTCATTCGTAAAGCAAGGAGTAAGACCGTTAGACATTTTGCTTTCTAGTGCTAGCATTCTATAATCTCAAGACTCAAAAAACAAAAACAAAAAGCAAAGTCAAGGGTAAGACTGCTGGATACTGTGCTCATAACCTCCGACTACTGTAAGGGAAGACTGGGCATCTAACAATATCTCTTGCTTCATATTAACAGTTTCCTGTTCAAGCTTCCTAACGTCTCCCTCATATTTATACACGAACTAAGAATACAGCAGCTTTCTGGATTGAGTGGAAGGAAGACAGAATGAAGTGAAGAAAAGAAAGTGAATGAAGTCAGCTTACAAGAAAGATCTGTGTTTAAATCCTAATTCCCCAAATGTCAGTTAGCAATTATTTCCCTTCTTGCCAGTCTCCTCATCCATCTAAAGGACAACCATCTCCTTCAAAGCATTCTTATGAGAATTAAATAAGATGACATCTATCAGGTTTACCTGCTACATTTAAAAACTACTTACAACATAATCCCTTTATTTTCAACCTACCTCATGATGTGAGATCCTTTGTTACTCAGACTATAACACTACTCCATAGACATCTTTTACAAAAAGTAGCAGTAAAAAGGTGTCTTTGTTCATTCAACGTGGTATCTATGAGTAAAGGGAGGTAAAAAAAAAGATTATGTTAAACACTTAACAGTTATATTTTCTTTTTTTTTTTTTTAAGTTGCAGTAACACTCTGTTGGCCAGGCTGGAGTGCAGGGACACGCTCATGGCCACCGCAGCCTCCATCTGCTGGGCTCAGGCACTCCTTCTGCCTCATCCTTTCAAGTAGGCACGTGGCCACAGGCACGTGGCACCACGCCTGGCTAATTTTTTGATTTATTGTAGAGACAGGGTCTCACCAAGTTGATCAGGCTGGTCTCGAATCCCTGGACTCAGGCAATCCTCTTGCCTCCGATTCCCAAAATGCTGGGATTACAGGCATGAACCATCACACCTAACTAAGGTTAAGGTTATAGTTTCTTTCTTTCTTTTTTTTTTTTTTGAGTTGGAGTCTCACTCTGTCACCCAGACTGGAGTGCAGTGGCACACTCCCAGCCACCGTAGCCTCGACCTGCTGGGCTCCGGCGAGCCTTCTGCCTCAGCCTTCCAAGGAGCTGGAACTACAGTACCACACCCGGCTAATTTTTTTGATTTATTGTAGAGATGAGGTCTCGCCAAGTTGCCCAGGCGGGTCTCGAACCCGCGGGCTCAGGCAATTCACTCACCTCGGCCTTCCAAAGCACGAGATTACAGGCTGAGCCACCGAGCCCGGCTATATTTTCAATCTTTAACTAGTATCATTTCATATACCGTCTAAAATCTTAATCTCCTTAGTGTTTGCAAGGCTACAGCAATAGTTTTTGGCTCATTAGAATGGCAATTCTAATACTAAAACATTTGGTATGACTCTAATATTTAACATAATGACATTTTCATTTAGTCTAGAAAATACCATTCTGAAGGAAAAGTTACTGGGGCACCAGTACTGAAAGGCTAGGCTAAAAAATTTCACGTTTTAAAGCCAACAACCTCAAGAAATGCAGTCCGTTTTAAGATGGGCACTGATTTTAGGTACACCACTAATGTCATCTGAGAATCACACAGAGGAACCACAAACCATCTTTACTGGTGGTAGGTAACCTTCTACAGCTGGAACAAAGACGACCATACAAGTTTCACTAAATAAGGCTTAGATGAGTCCTTTAAAGCTACAGTTTTATTTACATATTAACTTCTACAAGTTTGGCTAAAATTGCTTCTCACCATAGTAAATTATATCAAAATTACTTTATATACATTTAAGGTCTACACTTCAATTTGATGTCCCTAAAAGCTGAATTTTATTTCATAGTTTACCAGTTCATAAATAGAATATTAATCACATAACATGGCAATTGAACTTTTTATGCAGCCGTTTAAATGAATGAGTTAGAACCATGTGTATGTCATGGAGAAATGTCCATGATATATTAACGGGAAAAAACAATATGCAGAACCCTCACTCTCTCAACCAATTGAACTATTAATCACCAAACTCAATTGCCGTATAAACAACCCAGCATATGCAACTGCAAGTGAAACATCTACTTATGTATTTACTGTAAGGAAGGAATTAATGTAGCTGGCCTCCAATTCACCTACTTCCTTTCCTGTGGAAGAGGGAGAAGGCAAGTGATACCTGGGCTTCTGACTAAAGGGCCAAATGACATCTGCTGGGGGAAAAGATCTCTTCTCTAAAACGTCCTTCGTCAAGGTTTGCCGATAGTAAATAAACGCAGGATCTATGAGGCATATCTCCCTGAAACACAGCACACAAGCTGTATGACCAGCCAACCCCTGGTCTCAAACATGGAGATGATCAACAATTTAAATGTTCCCACCGTATGAGGTGATTCTGTGAAGCTCAGTTAGACACCTCATCACCTGTTCTGGGCCAGAGACACATGTCCAGTGTGAGAAAACATGGTCTGAGGAGCCATCTTTCACATATTCGATCTCTCTCTGCTTTACTTGAGCCTCTTGATTACTTGTATCTTTGAAATAATTAGTAAGCCTTGATACTGGCATTATTATTGATTCATACGAGTCTGATTTGACAGTATGATCTTGGGTGTCAGGCTCAATATGCACAGAAAAAGATCTAAAAAGATACACACTAAATGGGGTTGAGAAATGAGCAGGAGAGAACACTTCTGTCTGCACATGTCTATATTGTTTTAGTTTTTTCAAAAAACATGTCTGACTTTGAAATTAAAAGCTCCATAAATACTTAAATAGTATTGGATATCTTCAAACTAAGCGTAATTTTGGTACCAGTGTATAGATCATAAGTGTTTGCTTAAAAACAGGCTCATACCTGTAATCCCAGCACTTTGGGAGGTAGAGGCGAGAGGACTGCCTGAGCCCAGGGGTTTGAGACCAGCCTGAGCAACTTGGGGAGACCTTATCTCTACAATGTGTCAAAAAAAACTAGCCAGGCATGGTGGCACTTGCCTGTAATTCCAGCTACTTGGAAGGCTGATGTGGAAAGATCGTGTGAGCCCAGCAGGTTGAGGCTGTGGTGGCTGTGAGCGTGTCACTGCACTCCAGCCTGGGTGACAGCAAGACTCTGACTCAGAAAAAAAAAAATTATGTGCTCAAGGTGATAGCTGTACGTCAGAAACATTTTAGAAAGAACTTCAATAATTCAAAATGTATCTCTATTATATATAGTATCTCTCAATTACTTATGAGTTGTTTTAAAATACATAACTTAGTTACATTTGACTCTAAAGTCCACAAGGTCAAAAGGTTAACTACAGAGGTTTTCAAAACTTCACTTCATTTGGAATCAAAGTTCACAAACTGTCCACGGTGATGTGATACTGACTTTTCTATTAAAATCTTTAATAAGAACAGATAAACACTGTTTTTCGGTGGCAATCAAAACAGTATAGATGGCAAGTTTACTGAGTGATAGTTAAGAAGCTTAAGAGACTTTTTTTGTGTGTGCTAGATTCTCACTCTGTCGCCCAGGCTGGAGTGCAGTGGCATGCTCACAGCCACTGCAGTGTCGACCTCCTGGGCTGAGGCGATCCTTCCCCCAGCCTTCCAAGTAGTTGGAACTACAGACGTATGCCCCCATGCTCAGCTAATTTCTGTGATTTATTGTAGAGACAAGGTCTCGCCAAGTTGCCCAGGCTGGTCTCAAACCCCTGGGCTCAGGCAATCCTCTTGCCTCGGCCTCCCAAAGTGATGGGATGACAGGCTGAGCCACCACACCTGGCCTCTTAAGGGATCTTAAAATGGAACAATCATTTCCCTCCTGGTTCAACCCTTAACAGTAGACTTCCCACCAGGGCCCTTCAGAGTGCGTAGGCTCAGTGGCCGCCAGGGACTGCGAAGTTAAGCAGGGTCACCGCTGTTCAGCACTTGGATGGGAGACCGTCAGCCTGGGGAGCGCCACCCTCCTCCAGCTTCTCACTGGCTTTAGGACACTGGCTCTGCCGCTTCTTTAGCCGGGCTCGGTGGCTCAGCCTGTAATCCCTCGCCTGGGGAGGCTGAAGTGAGTGGATTGCCTGAGCCCGTGGGTTCGAGACCCGCCTGGGCAACTTGGCGAGACCTCATCTCTACAGTAAATCAAAAAAATTAGCCGGGTGTGGCAGTGCGTGCCTGTAGTTCCAGCTGCTTGGAAGGCTGAGGCAGAAGAATCGCTGGAGCACAGCAGGTCGAGGCTGTATTCCAGAGTCTGGGCGACGGAGTGAGACCCCAACTCAAAAAAAAAAAAAACAGAACAGTAGACTTCCCATTTATAAGATGCAATGCTGTAAGCTGAGGCAAGTAACTTGGGATCACCCTAATCTCCTTCACCAATCAAGCTCTTACTTTATTTGTGTTTAGCTCTACTAAATAGTTTCATATTCTTAAGCTCAAAATCTCAGCCATTTTTCTCCCTATCAAGTCCTGAGTCATGTCTATTCTAACTTTATCATGTTCTTTCAAAGCCATTCTTTAATTTTAATTTTTTATTTTTTTGAGTTGGAGTCTCACTGTCACCCAGGCTGGAGTGCAGTGGCACACTCACAGCCAACGCAGCCTTGACTTGCTGGGCTCAAGTGATCCTTCCGCCTCTACCTTCCAAGTAGCTGCAACCATAGGCTCGTGCCACCATGCCTGGCTGATTTTTGTTTTATTTTTAAAGATGTGGATTTTTTTTTTTTTTTTACTGTAGAGACGAGGTCTCGCCATGTTGCTCAGGCTAGTTTCGGACCCCTGAGCTCAGGTAATCCTCTCACCTCCGCCTCCTAAAGTGCTGGGATTACAGGCATGAGCCACCGCGCCCATCTTATATTCTTTAATTTTTAAGCTCCTGTAACATTTAGTTTAAGTTACCATGCTTTTTGGTTCTATAAAACTATCACTACTTACTGAGTTTGTTTTCAAGGTACTCTGGCAAGTACTGTGGAAAAGGATGAGAAGAAAAGGCCGGGCACAGTGGCCCACGGCTATAATCCCAGCACTTTGGGAGGCCGAGGTGAGAGGATTGCGTGAGCCCACGGGTTCGAGACCTCCTCTCTACAATAAAACACTTAGCTGAGCATGATGGCATGTGCCTGTAGTTCCAGCTACTTGGAAGACTGAGGTGGAATGATCACCTGAGCCCAGGAGGTCGAGGCTGTGGCGGCCGTGAGCGTGCCACTGCACTCCAGCCTGGGTGATAGAGTGAGACTCCGACTCAAAAAAAAAAAAGAGATGAACACATAATAAATGTGTACTGTGTGCCACACACTATTCTTTCAGTCTTTTACCTCTGCAAGGTAAGTGGGATTTCCCATATTTTGAAGATCAGGATATTGGTTCAACTATCGAAATACCTTGCCATGTGTGTTATTTGACAAAGCTTTAACCCTGGTTTATCTCAACTCTTTCCCTTACACATACATGGCTGTTTTACATACTGAGAATGGTAAGTGAACAAGACAACTGCTAACATTTAGGAATTTACAACTTTGTAAAAATGATATGCAAAGATCTATAATGTAAGACAAAAATATGTTAAGTGCTACAAGACACAAGAGCTAACTTCTTTGCTGAGGAGTTTGGGACAAGCTTTGTAGAGAGGAATAAATTTTGAAGACACTTAAGAGATGGATAAAATTTGGAGAAAAAAATGAGGAAAGGGTATTTTGGATGCAGGAAGGGCATTTCTACTTCAGATAAAATGTGTACAAAGGTAGTGAAAGACATTGCTAAAGGTGAAATGGGGCCAAATGGTAATAGGCCTGATTTGGATATCTGCATTTAATCTGCAGCCAATAGGGAAAAAAAGAGACTCGAAATGGTGACACTTTAGGAAGCAGCTGCAGGCAGAGATCATTGGGCCGCATTTAAAGAGAAAGCAGAAAGGCGGGGAAGAGTATGAGGGGCATTCTAAGGATGGAATCAGGAATATGGGACAACTGGGCAAAGAGCAGGCAGAGGAAGAGGGGAGCAGAGGCAATTCCAAGGCTTGGTAAAGTTATCTTTGTTAAAGACAGTAGCAAAGAGAATGAAGAGTGATTGTTATTGCTGTTTTTTTCTCCAGAGGGAGGGAAAGGGAGGTGTGAGCATGTGAAGAAGCTTAAGTGTCCAAAAAGATGGTGAATTTGATTTTGGAATAAGCCCAGAGTCTATCAAATTTATAGCTATCACATTTGTCCTGTCTTTTTCCATTCCTCTATGTGTTCACTCCTCTGTGTGAAACTGGGTTTAAATAATTTGCAGATGTTCTATGTATCTTGAAATTCCTTACAAATGAAAATACTCAGGCACCTGAAGTGTAACCCACCCCACCCCAAGAAAAACCAGACTTATCTTTTGGAGGGCAGAGCCCTTGTAATACTCTGGGAGTTTGTTTCCTAGATCAAAATGTCAACCAGAGTTTTTTATCTGGAAGTTTTGAGAAGGTTGCATCATGATTTGCGGAAATGTCCCAAGTTGTGGCCAACAGGTGACTGATTCTTCCACCATGACAACCCATTGGCCCACACGGTGCTGAGTTGTTCAGCAATTTTTCACCAAAAACGGCATGACTCCCATGTTCCACCTTCCCTACTTACCCAATCTTGCCCTGAGCAAATTTTTTGTTTCCCTGGATGAAAAAAGTCCTCGAAGAGAAACATTTTGCTGATGTGGAAAAGATGAAACAAAAAACAGTAGAAGCACTAATGGCATCAAAATTGACAAGTTCAAAAACTATTTTGAGTAGTGGAAAAAAGTCTTAATAGGTGCACTGCATCAAACTGAGAGCACTTTGAAGTTTAAACATGTACGAATAAATACACAATTTTTTATAAATAAATCCCGGCTTTGGAGGGGTCTCCCCTCATATATGTATTAGACTTCTGTGTACATGGGGCGACAGGAACCACTAAAGAAAAGAAAGGAGGCCTGTAGCAAATCCAGGTGCCTGTAGAACTCTTTTCTCAGAAAATGCTGACATTTCTTCTACTCCATTTGCATAGTGGTTCTACTTAGAACAAAGTTTGCAGCCTTGCACAACTGGAAGATTGGAATCATTGTGGGTACAGGGACATTATCTATTCCTCTGGCCTGGAAACCATTTTCCTCTTGGTATTTTATTTAGCATTATCTTTTTTTAAAAAAGTAGGCATCATACTACTGGTTTATGTTGACCTTCACAATTGTTAAAATCCTGGAGTCAGCATCTTTCCCTCATATCGGCTATCTTATTCTTCCAGCTGACAGCTGAGTGACTGCTTTTTCTAAATGCAGGAATTGATATTTCATCTTATGGGCTTAGGCCACTATTCCTAAATATTTTAATCATGACACTTGCTATGACTTCCACATATAGTTTTCATGTGTATTCAGTCTATGTCTTCATTTATGTCACTGGTGTACGGTCAAGATCATACCCATGGCATGCATGCCACAAAGAATCCACTTTCTTCTTGCATCTAGGAGTGATCTATTTAGAATTTGATAGAATCTGAGTTTATTCCAAAAATCAAATTCAGCATCTTTTCTTTTTTTTTTTGAGTTGGAGTCTCACTCCGTCACCCAGACTGGAGTGCAGTGGCTGCTCCTGGCTACCGCAGCCTCGACCTGCCGGGCTCCGGCTATCCTTCCGCCTCAACCTTCCAAGTAGCTGGAACTACAGGCGCACGCTACCACGCCCGGCTAGTTTTTGGATTTATTGTAGAGATGAGTCTCACACCAAGTTGCCCAGGCGGGTCTTGAATCCGTAGGCTCAGGCAATCCACTCACCTCAGCCTCCCAAGGCGCGGGATTACAGGCTGAGCCACCGAGTCCGGCTTGATTTATTGTAGAGATGAGGTCTCACCAAGTTGCCCAGGCGGGTCTTGAACCCGCGGTCACAGGCAATCCACTCACCTCGGCCTCCCAAAGCGCAGGATTACAGGCTGAGCCACTGAACCCGGCCAGCATCTTTTCAAACACTGTTTTTCTACTCCACTTCCCCTCTACTCTCTCCTTCTTATGGGTCTGACTACCTAAATCTATTTGTACCACACTGAAGTCTTATTTTTCCATTTTGCTGATACTTGAAAGGTATGTGAGCTGGTTACCCAATCTCGCCTCCAGTAACTCTTTGTTTTCCCAGATGAAAAAAGTTCTCAAAGGGAAATGCTTTGCCAATGTGGAAGAGGTGAAACAAAACAGAAGTACTAAAAATGCCTATAATCTCAGTGCTTTGGGAGGCCAAGACAGAAGGATCTCTTGAGGCCAGAAGTTTGAGACCAGCCTGGGCAATGTAGCGAGACTCCCGTCTCTACAAAAATTTTTTTAAAAAGATATGTGAAATGCTTTCCTAAATTGTAACCATTCTTTCTACAGCAATAGCTCTCAATCTCAATCATTTTGACCACAGCAATCTATAAGTAGACACAAGTGAAATCTGGCAGACAGAAAGTCTAGGGGTGTAGCCTAAAGAGACCAAAACATAAACAATAAAAGTATTTCAAGTTTCATGATTTACCTTAAAAACTCAAGAACTTCTTTAACTCTAGTCTTAAAACTTCCATTTCATATTAAAAAGTCATCATTTAGTTTTTGAATAAAATATGTCAATTAAACTTCGAGTACCTTCCTGACACATTGCTGAATACCTCCAAAAACCTCAGGGGACCTGACTATCCTCACTAAAGAAATAAGATTCCATGACACTCTTGATTTGTCAGTAGATCTTTCATAAAAGAAACTAAGCATGGCATGACTTGTGTTGACAGCACATTTTAATGTTACTTTAAAGTATCACATTCACAAGCCACCAATTAACAAACTGTTCTGTAGCACATATACAGCATTGCCTGGACTACAGATCAGGTACTGTTTTAAGCTCTTATACATAGTAACTAATTTTGTCCTCATAAGAACTCTATGGGGTTGTGTACTGCTATTTTCTATAGTTTACAGAAGAGGAAACTGAGGCATAGAAAGGTTGGTTGCAGTTAGTAAATGACAGAGGCAGTCTGGCTCCACAATCTTACTGATTGTTATGCTAGGCTGTCTTTTGTTGTTGTTGTTGTTTTTTGAGTTGGAGTCTCACTCTGTCACTCAGAGTGCAGTGGCCGCTCCCGGCCACCGCAGCCTTGACCTGCTGGGCTCCGGCGATCCTTCTGTCTCAGCCTTCCAAGTAGCTGGAATTACAGGCGCGCGTTACCACGCCCAGCTATTTTTTTAAAATTTATTGTAGAGATGAGGTCT
>CAUYQG010074480.1:0-12697 GCA_963574415.1 Tarsius wallacei
CAGCATTGTTCACAATAGCAAGAACCTGGAAGCAACCATGCTGTCCATCAAAAGAGGACTGGATTAAAAAAATGTGGTACATATACACAATGGAATACTACGCAGCCATAAAAAAGAACAAAATCATGAACTTTGTAGCAACCTGGATGGAACTAGAATCTATAACACTGAGTGACCTCTCACAGAAACAAAAAACTGAGTATCACATGTTCTCACCTATATAGTAGACCTTGAACATCCAACGTATGACCACAAGAAAATGACTGACCGGGGTGGGAAACTATTGGGGGGGGAGGGGGAGGGTGATGGGATTAATGGTAGTAAATATCTGTCTGGGGATGGGGAGACACTCCCTATCAACAAGGGTGCCTGAACGAGGCATATTTGTACACCAACCCTTAACTGTACCCCACAATATCATAATAAAAAATATTGAATTAAAAAAAAAGTGGGCAAAAGACATGAATAGACACTTCTCAAAAGAAGATGTACAGGAAGCCAACAGACACATGAAAAAGTGCTCAGCCTCACTCATCATCAGAGAAATGCAAATCAAAACCACATTGAGATACCACCTAACCCCAAGAATGGCCATCATTAATGAAACAAATAACGACAGATGCTGGCGGGTATGCAAAGAAAAAGGAACACTTCCACACTGCTGGTGGGAATGCAAACTAGTGCAACATCTTTGGAAGACTGTGTGGCGATTTCTGAAAGAACTAGAAATTGACCTTCCATATGACCCAGCAATCCCCCTACTGAGAATATACCCAGAGGAACTCAGATCATTCTACAAAAGAGATACCTGCACACATATGTTTGTTGCAGCTCTATTCATAGTAGCAAAAACATGAAACCAACCTTGTTGCCCATCGGAGCTGGACTGGATAAAAAAATATGGTGTGTATACACAATGTAATACTATTCACCCATAAAGAAGGACAAATATATGGACTTCGCAGCAACTTGGATGTGTTTAGAGTTGATCGTAGTCAGTGATCTATCACAGAAACAAAGTACAGAAAACCATAATCTCACTCATAAGCAGACCTTGAACAATTATTGTAATTCTATAAGAAAGGGATTGGCAGTAGTGGGGAACAGTTAGAGGAGGGGGAGTGGGATAGGCAGTTGATGGAAACTGCTAGGGGAGGGAGGAACTTACCTCATCAACAGTAGTACCTGCATGATCAACAGTAGTACCTGCATGATCAACATATATTGTACCCCACATCTTCATAATAAATATAAGCATAAAAAATAAAAGAATAAAAACAACAGGAAAAAAGATAAAAATCTATAATGCAAAGTCAAATCATTTATCTTGAACTAAAAAAAGTTATCTTAGATGTAGTTTAAGTGAGAACTGTTTCACCAAATTGCATATTATTTTGTAATAATAAGTGAAGGTTGATGGTTATATGAAAATAAATAAAATATTTCATTTCCTGACAAAAATGTAATGAATAGTCATGTAGAGCTCTTTAGGTACAAACAAAATGCTTTGAGGTCCACATGTTTGGAGACAATGAAGAGTTTGTAGGTATTTGTGTTGCTTTGATCAGAAGTAGCAAATTTATTCTTAATAATAATTATTAAGTGAATGATTGAAAATATTTATAAGAACATTTAATGCAGAAATATAAAAAAAAACCCAGTTCATTTTTAGTAACAATTATTCAGCCCTATGGTTCCAGCAAATTGTTACTAAAATCCAATAAAAATGCAAAATTGGTACATAATCAAGTGTCACAATTTATAGATTCGGAGATATAGTTACTTAAGAAAAAGAAGAAAGATAGCTTATTAACTTTTATTAATAATAAGATTATCAGACTGCTACACATCTAATGAATTTAACACAAAGCAACATGTCGTCTAGCTATGTACATGGAAAACAAGTGCTGTATAGTACAATAAAATTCTACCTAAATGCATACTAATGCAACTAATTATGCATGATCCAATAGAATACAGGTGATTAAGAATGACTAAAAGTAAGCTGGCCATTTTCATTTGCTGAAAATTGACACACTAGACACACAAATTAGTAAAAGATTAATTTTATCTATAACCATCTTCTCTTTAAGCACATGTGAGAAATGGAAGGAAAGGATGGAAAAATAAATATTACTTGGAAGAAAATATAATGAAAAAACTTATTTCTTTATTTCAAGCTTTCTGCTGCATTTAAAATATAAATTATTTAGTTATTTCACTTTTTGTGTTTTGTTTTTCCAAGCAGAAGGTATTTCAATGGGTTCACAATTATTAAAATACACAGTAACAAGTTACGTGTTTCAGTACTTTATGTTTTATTTTTTTTCCTTGCTTGGTTTTCTAAATTGCTTTAGTGAATGTGTTTTATTTAATTATAATATGTCAATATATAGTTTTATAAGAATATAATTTGGCATAATATAAACTTCTTAATTTTCTATTTTCAACCCATATACTCATGGATTCTTTACTTTCTAATATTAACTACATTGCTTTATTAGTGTAGTCTGTGCATTTTTTGACTTCTTGTATCTTGTAAAGCTTAGAATATGGTTTTTCCTGAGTGCAACAATTGTCAAATTAATCAATTTGAGATTATGCAAATTTATGACTGCTAAATTCCTGACTCCACTATAGGTACAATATTAGTATTTTCACTGAATTAGATTAAATATTCAGAATCCCAGAATAATAAGAGTAGATTTAATGCATATGATTTTGAGTTTAATTAATGCAACTGATATCCCTTGACGGTATATTTATTTTTAATTAAATTAAAAACTGCTTACTCTAGTGTGCTTGAAAATATCCAAAGATATCTCATGACAAAAAGTAAATATTTGTAAAATGTACCCTGAGAAGTATTTATCTCAGAAACTTTACTAAAGATTGTGTGGAAAATATACATTTTTAAGAAAATACATGACACTAATTTTTATTTAATACATTTAAAAGTACTACTTTTTCTTATGACTCTTGTCATTGAAATTTCTAATCCTTAACAGATAAAACTATTCATGCAATTTAACAGATACAATTTTCCATTTCTACCTCAAGTGTTCACATATGTAAGGGCACTCTCCTATTTTCAAATATGATAAGCTAATTCATAATAACTTAATGAAGTTTCATGTTTTGATTTTTCAAGGAGTATTTGAATCTTCTGCCATTACTGTTTTAATTTTAAATAACTCTAAATCACAACTCCATCTTGTTCTCCAATTAACAAATATATCTAGTTTATTTGGTTTTAGTCTGATCACACTACACATCAAATATATTTGCCTTTCTCATTGTTGTATTATAATTACCTTTGAGCAATTATACTAGTGAATATATATAGTGAATATCATCTTCCAAATATCAAGCAGTAGTTCTTTTGATTTGGCTGATGGTTAAATATTTATTTAATAAGGCATTTGTAAAACTCAATCTCCAGTTTATTTTATTTCATCCCATTTTTGTATCTGTTTTCTAGAGCTGTTTTAAGGTTCTGGGAGGTGGATGGCTTAAAACAACAAAAATTTGTTCTTTCACAGTTCTAGACATGAGTGGTCTGAGGTAAAGTCATGTCATACTCCGTTCTAAGTCTATATTTGAGAGTCACGTATACTCTTGCATCTTCTGGTAGTCCATAATGTTTTGTAGTTTGCAAAAGTACAACCACAATCTCTGCTTGCATCTTCACTTGACTTTGTTTTTTCTGTAACTCTTACTGCAGATTCTTCTCTTCTTATAAGGATACAGACGTTGGATTTAGGTCCCAAACCAAATCCAGGATGATTTTGTCATAAATTCCTTACTTAGTTACATCTATAAAGACCCTATAAAGTTCCAATTAGATCTCATTCTGAGGTTTCAAATGGACATGAATTATAAAGAATATAATTCAAATCACAACAATGTTTTGCATTGACATGAATTTAACTACTACTTAAAAATATTTCCTAAATTTATAAAAATGATTTTATTTCATTTAATACCTTCTTTATATTATAATAAAACCAAAATTTTAAAGGACTAAATACACATGATGGCAGCAGACTGAATTACTTATTTTCTGTCATGTTTATGAAAGCAAAAATTCTGCGTTATTAAACTTAAATAAAAGTTTTGCAAAATTTCCCTTTTATCTTGTATAAGTGGACAGAAAAAAAAAGGCATGTACAGACATACCTCAGAGATATTGTGGGATTGGTTACTGACCACTCCAACAAAGGAAATATTACAATAAAGTGAGTCAAACAGATCTTTTGGTTTCCAAATCCGTATAAAAAATTATGTTTACACTACACTATTAAATGTGCAGTATCTATACACTATACTATACAGTGCCCTATATATAGTATACACTAATATACACTATATATTCACTATATATGCACTATATACCCATTATATATACATTATACTATACTATATACTATTGTATATATACCATACTATGAAATGTGCAATAGTATCATATCTAAAAAATGCATATATCTTAATTAAAAATACTTTATTGTTGAAAAGTGTTAACAATATCTAAACCTTAGGCAAATCATAATTTTTTTTGCTGGTAAAAGATCTTGCCTTGATGTTGATGGTTGCTGACTGATCAAGGTGGTAGTTACTGAGGGCTGGGATAACTGGTAATTTCTTAAAATAAAATTACTGTGATGTTTGCCTCATTGATCAACTCTTTTGTTCAAGAATTCCTTGTTTTTACTTACTGTATAACTTTTTTCAAAACTGGAATCAATCATCTCAAATCTCCCTCCGGCTTTGTCAACTATGTTTATGTAACATTATAAGTACTTTGTTGCTATTACAACAATGTCCACAGCACTTTCACCAGGAGCGGATTTCTCCTCAAGAGATACTTTCTTTACTCCTCTGTAAGAACAAGTCTCCATTTGTTCAAGTTAACATGAAATTGCAGCAATTCAGTCCACTATTAAGGATGCACATCTAAGTCTATTTTTTTTTTTTCACTTCCAACCCATCCACAGTTATCTTCCCCATTTAATTTTTTTGTGAGTTTTTTTTTTTGTTGAGTTTTTTCCACAAATCATGAGTGTTCATAATGGCATTGAAAATAGTGAATCTTTTCCAGTAGGTTTTCAACTTATTTTAACCAGATCTGTTAGAGAAACCATTATCTATGGCAGCGAAAATCTTACAAAGTATATTTTTTTATATTAGAAAATTTGAAAGTTTAGTTTGCACAATGTATTTCTTAAATTGAGAAAATTTGATCCATACAGTTTTGGATGGATATTGTGTTAGCAGTCAGAAAGCAACATTAATCTCTAAATACATCTCCATCAGAACTCTTATGTGAATAGATACATTGTCAATGAGCTGTAGATCAGAACAGTGGGCTTAGTATATTCAGTAAATCTTTCTATAAAGGAGTGTGCTGGCTTCCAGTCTTTGTTATTTCATTTCTAAGACACAGGCAGAGTAGATTTAGTATAATTTTTAAGGGCCATAGGATTTTCAGAATGGTAAATGAGCAGTGCCTTCTACTTAGAGTCAGCTTTATTAGCGCATAACAAGAGAGTCAATTTATCCTTTGAAGATTTAAAGGCACACATTGACTTCTCTCTAGGTGTGAGATTTCTAGATGGCACCTTCTTCCAATAGAAGATGGTTTCAAATACATTGAACATCTGTTTTTTGGAATAGCTATTTTTATCAATTATCTTATATTTTCTGAAACTGCTACCGCCTCTATCTTATCTTAGCAATTGCTGCTTGATCTTACACTTTTATGTTATGGAGACTGCTTCCTTCCTAAAGCTTCATAAAGCAACCTCTGCTTACTTTATATTTTTTCCTGCTGTTTCTTCATTTCCTGCAATTAATTGAGTGGAAAAGATTGCCTTGCTCTGGTTTAGTCTTCAGTTTAAGAAATTGTTATACCCAGTTTGATCTTTTATCCAGACCACTAAAACTTTCTTCATATCAAAAATAATAATGGTTTGCTTTCTAATCATTTATATGTTCACTGGAGTATCATTTTTAACTCATGTCAATAACTTTTCTTTTGTATTTACAACTTAGATAACTATTTGGTACAAGTAACCTAGCTTTTGGTCAATTTCAGCTTTCAACAGGCCTTCTGCACTAAGCTCAATCATTTTTAGTTTTTGATTTAATATGAGAGATGTGCAATTATTCCTTTCCCTTGAACACTAAGAGGCCATTATAGGGTTATTATTTGGTGTAATTTCAATATTGTTGCATATCCGAGAATAAAGAAAAGAAGCAATTAGAATTCATGCATTTCTTGACCAAGTTCACCACGTTATATGGGCATGGTTTGTGGTGCCCCAACCCAAGATAGTTACAATAGTAGCAACAAAGACCACTAATCACATATAACCATTACAGATATAATAATATTGTAAAGTTTAAGTATTAATAAAATTATCAAAATGAGACACAAGTGAACACATGCTGTTAGACAAAAGAAAAACACAATAAACTTGCCAGACACAAGATTGCAGCAAACTTTCCATTTGTAAAAAATGCAATATATGTGAATAAGTCAAAGCACAATCAAATGAGGTATCATTGTATCTCCTTTTGCTACATCAATGGTCAGTCCTTTTTTCATTAAAATGATTTGATTATTTGTTAAGAAGACCTATCACTCTCAATCAAATTAAATAATTAGTCATCAAAAAGCCAAAAGGTCGCATTTCAATAAGTTATTATTAATGAATTTTTCATGCTTGAAAACAAAACATACATATGTGGACACTGAATGTATAGATAGATGATAATTAGCAGCATTCTATATGGACAACATACCTAAGTGAAGAATGACAATAATAACCAAACAAAGCAAAACTAAAAAATATGAACAACACAAAAAAGCAACTTTCCCTAGCCATCACTAGCCTTTAAGACTAATAATGCTGATAGAATGTGAATTCACAATTTTCATTTTTTGGAAGATATTACAGATGCATGATTGAGCAATTTCTTCAAATAAAAATGTACAGTGAACCACTGAAAAACTAAAGAGTATATCTCTCCTCCTTACAAAAACTTCACTAAAATTATCAGAACAGTACGAAATTGAGATAATATTGTGAAAAACTTAAGAGAAAAATTTAAAATCAAATGAACAAGTATTGATTAATTTAGCTTAGAAATATCAAGAAACTTATTGGCAGAACACCAAGATCAGAAACTGGAGTGACATCACTGTAAAAGAAAAACGTTTCTTTTTTGGAAGGGTTGTGTTTAAGAAGCAATTGTTTCTCCATATCCCATTCCTATTCCATGGAACTGAGTAATTCATTCTATTTCAACCATGCAGATGATTTGAGACTAATTCTTGAGAGACAGTAAATCAGAGGAATTCTTAGAAGGTGGAATCAAAGCAGAGCTCAGAATTTTCTGGAGAGGGAAATAATGAATTTCTGAAGCAAGAAAGCTAAACTCTTGTTAGTAATCTCTGACTCAACCACAAAATTCTGCAAAATATGATAAGAATCTTATAACATGCAATAGGAGACTAGACGAACCTACTCATGAGATGTAAACTCTAAATAATTAACAGAGAAAAAAGATTTTAAAAGTTCTTTAAATATTTTTTTAAAAAATATCCTAAACAAAGAGTATAAATAGTAGAAAGGGTATTATTAGAACAATACACAATGGACAAAATATGTTTTGTACTGGGACACATCATCATGAAACTTAAGAAGACTAAGGATACTGACAAATGTTCTTTCTTTCTTTTTTAATTTAAAGATGTGGGATACAATTCAAGATTAGGTATATAAGTGGTCATTGTACAGGTAAAGTTTGGGCCTCCCTTTGGTCCCCACTTTACCTGGTTTGAGATCAGATTCTGTATAGATGTTGTGTTCTTCCCCACCTCCCTCCCCTGGCAGTATCCCACTAGTGCTAATCCCTTTCTTATAGTATTATGGTAAATGTTCAGTGTCTGCTTATGAGTGAGAACTATTGATACTCAGTTCTTTGTTTCTGTGATAGATCACTGAGTATTCTAGACTGTAAATCCATCCAAGTTGCTGCAGAATCCATATTTTTCCTTCTTTACAGCTGCATAATATTCCATCTTGTATATGTACCACATTTTTTTTTAATCCAGTACAGTTTTGATGAGCAACGTAGTTGGTTTCATGTTTTTGCTATTGTGAGTAGTGCTGGAATAAACATGTGTTTTGCTATTGTGAGTAGTGCTGGAATAAACATTCTGAGCTCTGCTTTGATTCCACCTTCTAAGAATTCCTCTGATTTACTGTCTCTCAAGAATTAGTCTCAAATCATCTGCATGGTTGAAATAGGATGAATTACTCAGTTCCATGGAATAGGAATGGGATATGGAGAAACAATTGCTTCTTAAACACAACCCTTCCAAAAAAGAAACGTTTTTCTTTTACAGTGATGTCACTCCAGATATCTTTTTTTGTAGAATGATTTAAGTTCTCATGTGGTGATGTGTAGAACATATATTTTGTGGTTGTTGGGTTGAGTGTTCTGTATGTATCTATTAAGTCCATTTGGTCAAGCATGAAGTTGAGGTTCCAGATATCTTTGTTAATTTTTGGCCTCAATGATCTCTCTTGTGTTGTTAGTGGGACATTTAAGTCCCCAGCTATAATAGTGCTAGAGTCAATCTTTTTTAGTCTTATTAGTAGTTGCTTTATAAACCCTGTTGCTCCTGTGTTGGGTGCATATATGTTTAAAATTGATATTTCTTATTGATGGATTGAACCTTTTGTCATTATGTAGTGTTGTTCTGTGTCTTTTAAAATTTTTAATAGTTTAAAGGTTGCTCTGTCTTATATTCAGATCCTGACTCCTGCCTTCTTTTGTGGTCCATTTGCCTGGACATTTATTTTCCATCCTCTAACTTTGAGCCTGTGGGCATTGCTCATGATGAGATCTATTTTCTGAATGCAGCAATTTATTGGGTCTTTTTTTTTCCTTTTTTTAAATCCAGTTTGCCATTCTATGCCTTTTCAGTGGTGCATTTAGCCTATTCATGTTCAGGCTGATTATTGAAGTGTGAATGTTTATCCCTGTCATAAGGTTCTTATAAAGTTTCTGTTTGTTTGTTTATTTTTAACTTTTGGGTTGATGTGTTTGTTTTCAAGTTTTCAGTTGTGTTATTTACTCTGTTGATTCTGTGTTTTCTTGTTCTGTTGAAAGTGTGTGGTCAGTCTTTTTTTTTTTCTTTCTTTCTTCTGTTAATACCTTTCTAAGTGTCTTCTGTAAAGCAGGTGAGGAAGTTGCATAATCTCTTGGATTGGATACTTTGGAAGGATTTTAGTTCTCCATCACTGATGAAGACGCTTGACTGGGTAGGAAATTCTTGGTTGAAATTGTTTATCTTTGAGGACTTTGAAAATTGGACTCCAGTCCTTTCTAGTTTATAGAGTTTCTGCTGATAGGTCTACTGCTATTCTGATGGGTCTTCCCTGGTAAGCAGTCTGACTTTTTTCTCTCTCTCTGTACTAAGGATTTTTTCTTTTGTACCTACTTTGTGTAGGTGGACCACTATGTATCAAGGGGTTGGTCTTCTCGTTTGATGTCTTGTGGTGGGGGGGTCTCTGTATCTCTTGTGTTAGATGATTACTACTCTGGTGAGATAGGGAATTTTTTCTTGGATAATCTCTTAGAATATTTGTTTCAATATGCTCTCCACTTCCTGTTCTTCTTCTGGGATCCCAATCAGGTATAGGTTCAGCTTCTTGATATAATCATACATCTCTTGGAGGCCTTGATCTTTCTTTCTAAGTTTTCTTTCTATGATTTTTAAAGATTGGGTTAATTCCATGTTTTGGTTTTTAAGCTCTGAGATTCATAGTTCTAATTGATTAATTCTCCTTTCCATGCTTGTCATCTTGTTATGTATTTCCAGGATGATGTTTTTTTATGACCAAAATCTCTGTTACAAGTTCTTTCAGTGTTGCATCTTGTCTATCTTGAGTCTTATCACTCTTTTCCTCCATTCTCTAATCTCTGTTGTATCCTGGGGTCAGTCATTGTGGTTTCCATTGTTTGGACTGAGGTCTGATTTTTCAGATATTGTCTCTTTGGCACACTGTTAATTGCTTGTATTCTTCCTTTAATTTTTCCCCATTTGTGACAGGTCTCTGTTTTTCTCTTTAGTTCCATTATTCAGTGGCAGTGGATGCTTCCTCAGTTCTTTATTATTCCTTGATCAGGGTTCTGAACTTGTTCTATTTTGAAACAGGGCTGGTGGTGGAAGCTTTGCTGTCTCTTGTAGTTTTGAGAGTCAAATAGAGTGTGGGATGGAGAGCTAGAATTCAGAGACCACTAGTAAATCACAATGTTTACTGACTGGAGTATGGGTTCCCTGAGACCCACTCCCCACCACTACTCTATATGATGATGTAATGGGTATGTGTGTGTACCCATTTGCCTCTGACTCACTCACTGTGCTCCCTCAGTCATCCTTGCTGCCAGTTCCTAGCAGGATGCTGCAGTGGTGAAGCAGAGCCTGGAGGCAGCAGTCAGTCCTGGCAACTTCTTCTCAGGATGGGCTTTGATGACTTAAAAGTGATGCTTGGCTTCTGCATTCCAGGAAGCACTAGGGTTCAAGTAAAGCAGCTGCAGCAATACCTGTTTTACTGGGAGAGCCCTGGTCACTTGCTCCCAAGTCCCCACTCAGTCTGCCACTAACATGCCTACTTACTCACAGATACTATGCAAACTTGTCCATACACTCACTCACTCACACAGGTACTCACATAGTCCAATCAGCGATGCTGCCATCTTTTCAAAGTCCACTAGACAAACTTTCAAAGTATTTGTAGTGCATGTATTAAACAAACACAAATTATATATGTAGTATATATATAAAACACTTAAATAGTGCTTGCAAGAAACTAAATGCTATACTTATATAGTATTTTTTAACAGTAGTGGTGATGAGAGTCATAGTAGTAACTGTAAATGAATAATATTTACAGACACTCAGCAAGATGGCAATGGGACAAGCTGAACTGTGATGATCTCCACAAAAGGTGACTCCTGAAGGCAGTTCCATGTGCCCCCGCATCTGCCACCTACACAGAGGATGGCTGCTATAGCCAGTCCCATGCAGAAAACAGCCTCCATCACACTATGGCATCTGCAAGGGTCTACTGCTGTTTGCTATCAGCTGCTGACACTGTGGCTTTTGGCTCTGGCCCAGAAATTCCCGGTTCCCTCCTCCACCCCAAGCTGCAGGCAGCACACCAAATGTGATGCCCAGCCATATCGCTGGTTGCCAGTGCCTGACACCAGAAACACACCATCACCCATCATAGTGGATCATCTACAGACATAGACAAATGGAGAGAAAGGATGAGTCGAGAGAAAGGATCAGCAAAAGAGGAGCCGCCCAATGCAGCCATTTTCCAGGCAGAGATTCTCATTGGCCTGCCCAACTCTGAGCAGCCTCCACCTTGTTTCTAAGGTAACCTGCCAAAACAGGAGACAGAAGCCCCTCCCCTAGGCTGAATGAGACACAGACAACTCAGTCCTCAGGCAGCAAGGCAGCAAACCAAGGGAACCACCCCAATCTGTGAGTAAATCTATCTGCCTGTAATGAGAGCAAAGGGAAGGGGCTAGAGATCAGAGCTAAAGAGACTTTAGACACTCAGGAAAGACTCCAGAGCTTGTCTGGTTTCTTATTTTGATTTTTGATTTTATTGTTTTGACTGTTTTGCTCACTTTTGCTTGCTTTTTGATTTACACTACCTGTTTGTGTTGGGGAAAAACACATGAAAAGGCATGATTTTATTGGACTGTCATTGTATGATTACCAGTAAGCTTTAGAAAATTTTGTTTGTTTGTTACTCTTTTCTGGCCTTGTGTCTCTTTTCATTTGTTAGTTGGCATGTATGTCTGTTTTCCCTCTTACTCTTCTCTGTCTCCAACTTCCTCTCCCCCCTTCTTCCATTATTTTCCTTTTTCTTACCTCCTTTTGTTCCAGGGAGCAAATCTAAACCCAACTCCATGGACAGTATGTAAGGCAGTGGGAAGTGGGGTCCAGTGTGTCCATACACCTATTGGTAGATACTGGGATCTGCAGATAGATTCTGAATCACAACTCACCCATCAGCTAAATCTCAAAACTACAGCCCCCAACCCACAGTCCACCTCAAAAGTGAACAAAGCCAGAGGACCCTCATAAGGAAGAACAGGAGATTGAACAAAAAGAAGTAAAAGGAATCCCACCTTCCCTGAAAAACAGAATTAAAGAAGGGGAGGGAAAGGGGGAGAGAAAAATCTACACTAATGAAGGAAAGCCAAAGAAGAATATGTGTCTCTCACAGACCCCTGGGAGGTCAGACACTGAGAAAACTGACTTTGGAATGCAAACAATGAAAAGCCCCCAGAATGACTACAAACCCAGATATCAAGACATTAATGGAGAGATTAAAAAGAATTGAGGAGAGACAAGAGGAAACTAGGCAGGAATTGATAACTGAGATAAAAGTGGTAAAGAATACTATGAATGAAATAAATAACAAACTGAAGAACATGGAAAGCAGAATTAGCCAAGCAGAAGAAAAAATCTCAGAGCTTGAGGACCAAAATATAGAACTAACCCAAACTGTCAAAAACATAGAAAAGAAGCTTAAAAAGACAGGAAAAAAAACTTTCAAGAGATGAGCTATTAGTTCAAGAGAAAGAACCTAAGAGTAAT
>CAUYQG010074482.1:0-18742 GCA_963574415.1 Tarsius wallacei
GGGCGTGGTAGCACGCGCCTGTAGTTCCAGCTACTTGGAAGGTTGAGGCAGAAGGATCGCCGGAGCCCAGCAGGTCGAGACAGGTGGCCGGGAGTGGCCACTGCACTCCCGTCTGGGCAACAGAGTGAGACTCCAACTCAAAAAAAAAAAAAAAAGAAAGAAGGTGATTGCCCTAAAATTCCAGGGAAGAGGGAAGAGGTTGGATGGGATAAGAAAGGAACAAACACAGAGTGCTTCTGGGATGTAGCCAGCAATGAGCTACTTGGACAGGGTGGCAGTTACATGGCTACATACTTTATAACTATTCGTTATGTGGTATTTTTAGGTTTTAATGTGCTTTTTCCTATGCATGTTATATTATATAAAGAAAAAGTATTTTAAAAAACAAAAAAAATGAATCTCGACAGGGCACAATGGCTCACACCTGTAATCTCAGCATTTTGGGAGGCCAAAGCAAGAGGATTGCTTCAGTCAGGAGTTCAGGACTAGCCTAGGCAAATAGCAAGACTTCATCTTTACAAAAAAAAAAAAAAATCAAAAAATAGCTGAGCATGGTGGCACACACATGTGGTCCCAGCTACTCCAGAGGTTGAGGCGGGAGGATCACCTGGGCCCGGGAGGTCAAGGCCATGGTGAGCCGTGATCATGCCAGTATACTCCAGCCTGGGCAAAGAATGAGAATCTGACTCAAAACAAAAACAAACAAACAAAAAAATCTTCCCTAAACCATTAACCTCCAAACAAAATACCCACTTAGCCTCCTTGTCCTGGTGGAACTCTGGCTCTCATCCGCCTCCCACCTCTCCTTCAGGGCCTCATCAGACTTCAAGAGCATAACCCTTCTATTCCTCTACTTCCCCTACTCCCACCGATTTATGAAGGACCATCGGCCCCTAACTCCCTGCTTTCTTTCTGACTCTGATCCATCTCACACCATCATCATGTCAACACTTACATGGCTAAATCAGCTGACAACCGGCCTTACATTCTTGACATCTTCTCTTCCTCCATTACAACAAGCTTTGCTCTGATCCCTCAACCCATTCCCACGGTCCTATCTTTTTTTTTTTTTTTTTTTTAAGTCGGGATTTCACTCTGCCGTCCAGTGCGGTGGCATGATCCCAGCTCACCAAGGCCTTGAGCTCCTGGATTCAGGTGATCCTTCTACCTCAGCCTCTTGAGTAGCTGAGACTACAGATGCACACCACCATGTCTGGCTAGTTTTTTTAATTTTTATTTTTTGTAGAGACGAGGTCGCACTATGTTGCCTAGGCTGGCTGGTCTCAACCTCCTGAACTCAAGCAATCTTCCCGCCTCAACCTCCCAAAGTGCTGGGATTACAGGCATTAGCCACCATGCCTGGCCTCCATGATCCTATCTTGGATCATGAAATCCTTTTAAAAATATTTTATCTTATTCCAAAGCATAAAGGCAATACAAACTCATTCTAACAGAAACGGTGTAAATACTAATAACTTTTTTTTAAGAAAGGGACAAAAGGAAATTGAAATCACCCATGATCCCTCCCTACAAAAGTAGCAGAGCATGGCTGCATCTATATGGTCCCAGGAGTCTAGATGCCTGAAAGATCCAGCGAGTCCTTCACAAGATGGGCGTGTCCTCTCAACTAAACCATGTGCTTATGGGCACCATGTGAGCATGTCTCTTGTGATGAGGTAACAGGCAGCAGGGCACTTTACTAGGGAGGGCCTTGCAAAGCAGGAGAGGAAATTGGTATGAGTTCAGAAGGTCTGAGCTCTGTCCTGGATAAGGACAGCAAGTTGAATCCTCTCACTCTGAGTTACATTCCCTCCTCTGTTTAGCTAACATGTTAGAATAACGGTTGCATCATCCAGAAGACCCACTGTATACATTCATGGCCCTGGTGGCACTGATGTGCATGTTTAATTAGTGCTATTATGATGAACAGCATTTCGCCATCTCCGTCTTCTGTGCTCCCTTGCCACCTCCATTTCTATTTCCAAAGGCTATGGAAACAGCTCGCCTGACTTCAGATGTCAGTGCTTATTAACACCGGGACAGGGAGGGCACACATCTGAACTGGCAGAGATTAAATAATTGAGGCAGATTTTTTTAAAAAAGGCTTTTTATGTTGATGTGCTCACATATCATCTATTGACAATCCAATCCTGTTTAATGCTTTCCAGTCCCATTTTGGGGTTCATCAGGAGCATGCTGGGACATTGTTCACAAGCCCTTTTGTACTGATTCCCTGGCAAGCAAATGAAATCTCTTTGAGGGGCGGTGGGTCAGCAGACAGTGTATCAGGAGGATTCAGACGCTGTGAGTCTCCATTTGGAGTGGGGAAGGCCTACATTTTCCTTAGTGCTTGGTTCAGACAGCTCCCAGGCTCCGTGCCTGAGCGGGGTGTGATCACCGTCTTCCCCTCACCAAGGCCCTCCTGCTCACTCATTTTTCTTACTCGCAGGATGCATGAACCATTGGAAAGTTCGAGACTGTAATGGAACTCTGTAATAAGCGTGGGAGATAGGCACACTCCTTGGTCTCTGGGCACACGCATTCAAACCCAGATACCAAGACATGGTGACACATGTTCTTGACCGTGGAACATCCAGGCCATGGTCAAGAACATCTGTGCATCAAGAGAGACGCCAAGCTGTGAAGCCTCTGGAATGTGTGTATCCACCATCAGAGAACACCTGGCCCTGAGGAACACATCCACACTGCAATACTTAATATAGAAATAGCTGCATCATCATTCATGTGTTTGATATTAGATCTCTTCATATTTAGTAAAAGCTTGTAGCATAGTGGTGAAGAACCCAGACTCTGAAGCCTAGCACATCCAGGGACCTTAGTAATTATAAGCTATTGTCACTTGTAATATTAGGTTAGTGCTAATATAGGTGAGTACCTTTTCAGTAAGGGATAAAGGATTAGAGGTTGAATCAGCTTTCTTGAATTTCCACCAATACCAACAAACATATTTATAAGACCAGTTTCAACACTTTGTGGTCATATGTTTATTTTATTTTATTTTTTATTTTTACTTTTTTTTTTTTTGAGTTGGAGTCTCACTCTGTCACCCAGACTGGAGTGCATTGGCCGCTCCCGGCCACCGCAGCCTCAACCTGCTGGGCTCCCCAGATCCTTCCGCCTCAGCCTTCCAAGTAGCTGGAATTACAGGCACACGCTACCGCGCCCAGCTAATTTTTGATTTATTGTAGAGATGAGGTCTCGCCAAGTCGCCCAGGCGGGTCTCGAACCCACAGGCTCAGGCAATCCACTCACCTCAGCCTCCCAAAGCGCTGGGATTACAGGCTGAGCCACTGAGCCTGGCTCATATGTTTATTTTAAAAGTGAGTTTCATGATTTTTTAAGATTCCATCTATATTCATCTTTATTTTTATTTTTTTGTCCTCTGAGGTTATAGACAATTTTTTTTTTTTTTTGTAATTCTATATACGCTATAGTTGACCTTTGAACAATGTGAAGGTTAGGGGCATGGACCTCCTTTGTAGTCGAAAATCCTCACACAAATAGCCTATTGCTGACCAGAGGCCTTACCAAAACATAAATAATTGATTAACACACGTTTTGTATATTGTGTGTATTATATAATGCATTCTTACAATGAGGTAAGCTAGAAAAAAGAATTTTTTTTTTCTCTTTAGTTTGGAGTCTCACCCTGGTGCCCAGACTGGAGTGCAGTAGCATGATCATGGCTCACCACAGTCTCCACCTCCTGGGCTCAGTTGATCCTCCCACCTCAGCCTCTTGAGTAGCTGGAACTACAGTCATGTACCACCAAGCCCAGGTAATTTTTAGATTTTTTTTTATAGACATAGTCTCGCTATGTTGCCTAGGCTGGTCTCAAACTCCTGGGCTCAAGCAATTCTCTTGCCTCAGCTTCCCAAAGTCCTGGGATTACAGGCATAAGCCAAGAAAACATTATTAAGAAAATCATAAAGAAGAGAAAATACATTTGCGGTACTGTATAATATTTATCAATACCATAAGTTGACATCATCTGATTACAAGGTGAATTGTGTCTGAAATGATGCAGCCTCACAGCTGCAGATCTCAACCTACGATTCATATTGAGTAATTCAACTTTTCTTGTACCATCGAGACTTTTCTTTACTTCTTGGAATCACTTCTAGCATCACTAGTGGTACTTCATATGGGTCCCATAGCTTATGGTATTGCTCTAAACATGATGAAAAATACACAAGAATCCCAAGATCCCAATTTATTACCATAGGCAATTTCCTGGAGAGACTAACTGCTCATATGGAGATGATTAGGGTCACACAACGTTTTAAGCAGATACTCAAAACACTGGAGCTCACCGTAATAGCAACAGAAGTTGTCATTAATACTGTAAAATTGTTACTGTAGTACAGTATATATTAGTCAATATCATGCAGTTATGATTTAATACTGCATCTTTACCTTTGTTCACATTTCTCTCGACTGGGAATGGCACCATGTATGGTAAGTGTGAGCATGAGTCTCAAAAACTTTTAATTTTTATAATAGGCTACACAGTTCATCTATAAGTTTTTTTTCAAATGATCACAAATCTCTGAAACATTTTAAATATACTTATGGAAAATATCTGCATATAAGTGAACCCTCACAGTTCAAATTCATGCTGTTCAAAGGTCAAGTGTATTCGGAAGTCCTTGTAGAAATCTATGTGGTCTTACTTATTTCTTTAGATTAGCATTTTTTGAAGCAGCTGGCATACAACAATGTGTTTCTTTAGAACAGCACCTTAGGTTATGTGTCAAAGTTATTTTTTTAAATATTTGTATTCTATACAAATATTAGTGGATATTTTCAGTAAAAGCATTTTTTCTTTCAATAATTCTGTGGGTGCAAAGATTTAAGACCCAAGGCAGTAAAATTCACAGTCCAAAAGGATAATCAATCTTCAGGGAGTTTGAAGGCATATTGTCAGTGCTTAATAATAATGTATCTTATCATTAATGCTGACCTTTTTCTCTGCTTCTGGAGTTTTATTTATGTGGTACAGAAGATGTGCCAACTTGTGGAGATAGTACTTGTATGTGGAAGCGGTGGGTCACAGTTCTGTCACTGAGGTCCTTGTATGCAGAGATTGGAGCCAGACCAACTCCAGGATGGGCTCATTCAGTGATAGGTCATCAAGGACCCAGTTTCTGCTTCCCATTCGGCTATCCTCATGTGTCGCCTTTATCCTCAGGCTGCTTGCCTCCAAACAAGAGCGTGTCCAAACAAGGAAGAGGCAGCAACAAGATAGTAGTTTTTATATTTCCCTCCATGAAAGAAAGGAGTTTCACTTCCTTCTCTCCACCATACACATGGCCCTTCCTAATTATATCACAATATGGGTTAGAGAGATATTCAGTGCTCACATTCTGATGACTATGTAAACATTATTCAGAACTGAGTCAGAAGTTATATTTGTGTCCCCTTTCCTGCACAACTTTGTGTTTTCCCTGGCGTTTATAACTACTTACTAGCATTTGCTTGTTTTTCAACATATTACTGATTCAACCGCAAAGTCTCCATGAATCATCTAAATTCCTCACAAGAGGTTTGGAAGCATCAGGTATTTATAAAATCCTGAAGAGCTTTCTCTTGAAGACTTCTGACCTGCTCTGATCTGAGCTGTCTGCCATTTGGGGGTCTTTCCTTAAAGCCTCTCTAGATATTTTCCTTCTCTGCCTTTTCTTTCCGCCCAGGAGTGTCCAAACTTTTGACTTCCCTAGGCCACATTGAGTAAAAAGGAATTGTCTTGGACCATACACACATTATATAATATAGTTAGTGTATATACATAATAAGACTTGTTTTATTTTTTGTAGTTTTTATTATAAAATTTAGAAAAATAGGAACAATATAAAACAAGTGGGAAATTTGACCTTGTTTTTGTAAAACTAATCTATTAATGCCTGGTTCGATGGAAGTGGTCCTAACTATTCCTGCATTCTCAAAGTGGTCGTTAGAAATGTGTGTTTGGCTTTTCCTCTTCGTGTGCTTCATAACTGAAGATAACTGCTCACAAATGTATGTGCTACCAAAAAGTGATGTCATGAATAAGGCATGATTGTGAACTTCAAAAATGGAACTACGCATGGGGTCATAAAAAAAAACACATGACTTCAAAAGATTTTGTGGGGCTGCATTACTAGCTGACTTGGGCCACATATAGCCCACTGATCAGGGGTTAGACATGCCTGTGTTAGTCCTTCTCTTTCTTGGTTTAATCCCTAGTTTTTGTGCACACACCTACCAATAACCTTATGAAAGAACGAATGAATCAGGTCAGGGGTGGTGGCTCACACCTATAATCCCAGCATTTTCAGAGGCTGGGTGAAAGGATTCCTTGAGACCAGGAGCTCCCACCCCTACAAAAAAATAAAAATAAAAATTAGCCTGGTGTGGTGACACACACCTATAATCCCAGCTATTTGGGAGGCTGAGGTGGGAGAATCACTGAGCCCAGAAGTTCAAGGCTGGAGCGAGCTATGATCATGCCACTGCACTCCAGCCTGGGTGACAGAGTGAGAGCCTGTCTAAATAACTAAATAAATAACAAGAGTTGTTGTGAATCTCTATGATTCTGAGCTCAGGAATACCCCACTCCAGCTGACGGTTTCTTGACTTCTCGCTCTTTCCCTGGTGAAATGTACCTGGACCCTCTCGGTTTTCTTCATCTGAGACTCAGGTCTCCCTGCTCAGCCTTTCTTTCCTCACTGCCCACTCTAGATCCTGGTGATCCAGATGCCCTCATCCCATGACCCCCTCCTCCAAGATATCTTCATCATTCTCTCTCTCTCTCTCTCTCTCTCTCTCTCTCTCTGTCTCTCTGTCTCCACTCCCAATTCCCCATCCCCTACTTCACAGTTTCCTTGGCTCCCAAGCATACAAGTTTGTGTGTTCTACATATTCTGTGCATTCTATATTCCCCATCCCACCCCCAAAGTTCAGATATCTTTGTTATGTTCACTGATACATCCCCAGAATGACCAGGACAGTGTCCGGCAGTGTCACCAGGGAAAGAGTGAGAAGTCAAGAAACCGTCAGCTGCAGTGGGGTATTCCTGAGCTCAGAATGTGAACGTATCCAACATCCGTTTCCTCAGCTTCTCACGCTGTGGCTTCTGCTATTTTCAGGCTGATGAGAGTTGCTGGAGAAAACAGACATCTGCCGAATGGATCCACCACAAAATCCTGTTGACAGACCTCACATGTGCCTCCGTCTCTTCCGGCAAGCCTTGTGTTTATCTCATGTCACCTCCCCAGCAAACTCCACGCTGTGAGATTCTAAAACACCTTTCCTTTTTAAATGTGCAAAGAGTGAGACTTCAGACTCCAACAATTATTTTCACTTTTGCAACAGAGTCTTTGCTGCTCGTCTCTTGTTCCTACCCTGTCCTCTCTTTGCCTCTCCAGCTTCTAATTTAGGCAATTTTAAATCTACTCATTAGCTGCCTTCAATTATTTTTTTAAACAGAAGGGGTTTACGTTACTTTTTAATGTTCTCAGATCATTTTTTTCCTCTTTTTAAAATATCTTATTTTAAAGATGTGGGGTACAATTTAGGATTAGGTATACATGTGGATTTTTTTAAGGTAATTTTAAAAAGTTTAATTTTAATGACTGAATATTATTCCATTATATGACAATGTGCTTAACATTTACTAATGCTGGAACATATATTTTTCCATTTATTTCACGATTACAAAAATCTTGTTGCATAACCCTTATTCTGCATTTCTAAAAATTCCTTAGTGTAGATTCCTAGATTTATCGGGGACAAAAGGTATAAGCATTTTAAAACTGATGAGGTGGCTCAGCCTATAATCCCACGTCTTTGGGAGGCGAGATGAGTGGATTGCCTGAGCCCGCGGGTTCGAGACCCGCCTGGGCAATTTGGCGAGACCTCATCTCTACAATAAATCAAAAATTAGCCGGGTGTAGTAGCGCGTGCCTGCAGTTCCAGCAACTTGGAAGGCTGAGGAGGAAGGATCGCCAGAGCCCAGCAGGTCAAGGCTGCGGTGGCCAGGAGCAGCCACTGCACTCCAGTCTGGCTGACAGAGTGAGACTCCAACTCAAAAAAAAAGATAAATTCACCCTTTTTAAAAAAAAAAATGGTGCACTGATGTTACAACTATCCACAGTGATCATTTTGTTATATCCTCACCGGGACTAGGTGTTCTCATTTTATAATTTTTTCCCACCTGTATAGACAAAGAATGATATTTCATTTTAACTGTATCACTTTGATCATTTGCATATATGATATTTTTCACATGTTCATTAGCTACTTGAACCTTTCTTTTTGTGAGTTACTTCTTAATGTCTTTTCCATCTATCTACAGAGATATTCATTTTCTTGATCATTTTGTCTGTGTTCTTGCTAAATTTCATGTAGTAATTATGTGTGACCTTTCCTGGAAATAATTTTCCAGTTTGATAATTGCCTTTTCATTCTGTTTCTGCTCTCTTACCTGTACACACTATTTTAAAGTATTGTTAAAGCTAAATAACTCTTCCTTCAAGATCTTTGTCTTTGTTTTTAACCTTAGACAATATTTCCTGATCCAGAAATGTGCTAATGTCTCTCAGTTTTTGTTTTTAATCGTTTAGCATTTATAAAAGTTATGTGTCACATTTTGGCAAGTGCTAGGATATAAATTTTCCTCTAACTAGACTCCCAATTACTCTAATTTTGGAATTTTAGCTGAACCAACAAATAACACCTCTTCCCCCTCATGAGTTAGAAACCAGTGACAAGATAAACATGGAGTGTGGGTAGGTATTGTCTTCCTTATTTCTGATTTTTAAAAAAAAATTTTATTTTAAAATTGTGGGGTACAATTCAGGGTTAGGTATACAAATGTTCATTGTGCAGGTACCCTTGTTGATGAGGTGTGCCCCCCCCGTTCCCCAGGCAGATCTGGATTACTGTCAATCCCACCTCCCCGCCCCTCTCCCCCTTATTTCTGATTATGGCTGACTAGAATATGCCTTTTATTTTATTTTATTTGTTTATTTGAGTCGAAGTCTCACTCTGTTGTCCAGGCTGGAGTGCAGTGGCACAATCACAGCCACCGCAGCCTCAACTTCCTGGGCTCAGGCAATCCTTTGCCTCAGCCTTCCAAGTAGCTGGGACTACAGGTGTGCGCCACCATGTCCGACTTATTTATTTATTTATTTATTTATTTATTTATTGTAGACAGGTCTCACTAGGTTGCCCAGGCTGGTCTCGAACTCCTGGGCTCAGTCAATCCTCCTGCCTTGGCTTCTCACAGTGCTGGGATTACAGGTATGAGCCACCACTCCCAGCTAGAATATGCAATTTTCGAGAAGCAGCCAAAATAGTCTGCTCATATACTTTACTTGCCCAATCCCAGGCCCTGCTGCCTCACCCACCCAATCCCAGGCCGTACTGGACACCTGCTGAGTCTCCCAGAGGCAGAGGCAGGAGCCACCTCTTTAAGGGCTGCAGAGAGCAAACCCGCTGCAGCCTCTGTGCAGGCAGACAGGCCCTGAGAGAGAGGCAGGCCAAGCCCACACTGTTTCTTCTAAACTCATCAGTCAGGTATTTCCCTCCTCCTGGCCCAGAGTGGTCACTGTGAGGACTTGGGAGAGAAGCTGGGAGTGTCACTCTAGTCAGGGACCCCATCCATGGAATCACACGTTCGGGAAAAGTTTGCCTCCATTCCTCCTCAAGCCCATGGCTACCCTCCACCAATACCTAGCACTGTTCACTGGAGACTCCCTCCCTTCCTCCCTGCTTTGTGACACCATCATCCTCTAACATACTCCATGGGTTACTTCTGGCCTTGCTATTGTATCTCACTCAACTGTTCAAGCAGGAGACATAAAGTGATGACATTATTGTTATTTTCTGTTGTGTTTTAATTTCTGGGAAAGCTAATCCCCACTCTGCCACCCTTCTTCTTCCCCCTTCCGAATGTATTGTTGACTCTTGCCTGTGTGTCCTCCAGATGCACTTTAGAATGATTTTGTTATATTCCAAAAATAACCCTATTGGGATTTTGACTGGAGTTATATTATAACTATAAATTAATTTGGTAGGAATTGACATCTTTATCATACTCAGTTCTTTCGTCCAAGAACATGGTATGGCTCTATTTATTGAAGTCTTCTTTTATATCTTGTAGTAAAATCTTGTTATGTATTCACATAAATCTTTCATATTTCTTGTTAAGTTATCCCTAGGTATTTCATCTCTATTGTTGCTATTGGAAATGTAATCTTTTTTTTCATTATGTTTCCTCTCTGGTTATTGTTAGTATCTAGAAAATCTGGTAATTTTCATATACTTATCTTTACACATGTGTATCTTTCATAGATTGTCATTCTTTTCGCTCTTTTATTAATGCCAATACTTTCTCATAGAATCCCTGTGGGTTTCCTAGACTGGAACTTTCTGAGGTTATGGGGAGAATGGGATTCCTTGTGCTCTCTGAGACACTGACTGTCCAGCAGGCAAGGACGGTCTGGGCAGCCACTTGTAATGGTCACCTGCAATCTTGAAGCTCCTTGAAGGCCCTTGAGAGAGTCTGAGGCAGGATCTTTCTGACCATGTACTGCCACAGTTAGCAATGAGCACAGTTCACCACATTGGCACTCCCTGCTTGGTGGGCACATCTTAAACACAGCCAGAGGAGCCCTCTGTAGCCAGGACAGCTCCTTTAGAGCTGGTAGCAAAGTGGGTGTGCCACATGGTCGTGGGCCTGTGAAGCTGCTGCAGGATTCTGGGCTCCAGGGACCCATTGTACCTTGCTCCCACCCAAGGTGCAGCCAGTTAGGGGAGCCGGGCAGACGCCTCACCAGTTGGCATCCTGGAATCTTTCTCCTGACACTAAGCAGACACTGCCACTTATTTTGTGGTTGATGGACTTTTTTAGTGACATTCAAGCTACAAGCAAAGTGACTGCTCCTATAACCCATGCCCTTTGAGGTATACGATATGAAAAAGTTCTGCTTTTGAAAATCTATTAGCATCAGCACAATGAATTTCAACATCACATTGAACAAAAGAACAAAAGAGTTGTTAGATCCTCTTGACAACAATTGTAAATCTTAAAGATTAAAAAAGAAAATCTTTTAAATCAGCAACTAATATGAACAAAGTTTCTCATTCATGTTGACTAGCAAGAGATGATCAATAAAAATTTGACATAGAGAAATGTTTATAGCCCTTTCCAGGATATAAGCTTTATATTAAAGTTCTGTCCACAGAAGTAAGCCTAAGTGTCTAGGTAACTAATCTGAGAATATTTTGCTTGGAAGTTTTATATAAATTCAATATTTAATATCTTCCCTCATACTTCACACTTTATTTTTATTATCATAATTATATGCTGAAAATTGCTTCCAAATCCCCTATGGCCTACTCCAGTGCATCATACAGACATTATCGTTTTCTTCACGTACCATAATGTGGAAAAGGTCGGGCATCAGCATATCACCCGCACATCATGACCATCTTATATCCTTTTTGATAATAATCAGTCTTTTAATTTCTGCTTTACGCCACGGCATCAGCAAGATCTTACACACACACCAACACACACACACACACACACACAAACACGTAACAACAAAAAACACATGTGGGATAGAGCAAGTCTCTTCCTGTCATCTACAAGGTAGAGTAGTGCTACCAGTCATCCTCTTTCTTGTCTAAATCATTAACCTCTTCCTCCCCACCACTCCTTCTTTTCAGCTTAAGAAACAGAATCAAATGATCTAGCTTAAGAAAGAAAGGAACATCCCATCAGATTTGCATGCTCAAACAAGTCTCACCACCAAACTTTGCCGGAAAATGTTTATCCTGACTTCTTTCCCACGGCTCTCAATTACTCCTCCATTTCAGGATAGACTACCTCCTGCTCTGGCCACACCGCCAAAATGCTCTCAGAGATGCTCGCCTCCACTTTGCAAAATCCTGTGATCTCTTCAGAGTTCTCATCAACCTTGATGTCTTTGCTGAATCCCCTTCTTCTCCGTTTTTAAAAGCTGTTATTTTCAGCTTTTACTGTGAGTCAGGAATTGTGCTGAGTGCTTTCTTTCGATTATCTCATTCAATCTTTATGATATTCTTAATTTTAGCCTTATTCCACCCATGTACAGATGAGGAATCTGAGACTCAGAAAGATAAATAAAATTTCCGAGGTCAATAAGTAAGGGGCAGTATTGGACATTCAGATATCTCAAAGTTTTTTCAGTCCTTGTTTGTCTTCTGCGACTTTTGTGTGTGTGTGTGTGGCTTGTTCCTTATTCTTATCCTGTATCTTTGTGGCTCATTTTCAAAATTCAGAAGATTTTCAGTCATTCTGTAAATATTTTTTTTTCTGAATCCAACTCCGGCTTTTTCTGGGATTTCAATGATATGAATTTAGACCTTTGAATGTTCTCCCACAGGAGAGAAAGGCCTTCCACTCTTCCCATGCCTGCCAAGTCTTTTTTTCTCTTGTTCAGAAGAGATAATTTCTATTGATCAAATGTACCAACTTTTTCTTTTATTATCTCTATTCTGCCATTCAGTCTCTTCTGGAGAGGTTTTTATTATGGTTATTGTCTTTTTCAGTTCTAAACATTTTCCATTTAAAAAAAAAAATCTTCTTTACTGAGACTTTCAATCTTTCCATTAATTTCAAGACTGTTTGCTTTTGCTTCTTGGAGCATTTCTATAAAAGTTACTTAAAAGCTAAAATTCCAAAATCTGTATCATTTCAGAGTTGACTTCTGTTGCTTATCTTTTCTCATGGGAGTTGACATTCTTTGTATGCTGAGCAATTTGGGGTTCCATTCTTGATATTTTGAATGTTACATTATGAGACTGGGTCTTGTTTAAATCCTATGAAGAATTTTGACAGTTTTGTTTTAGCAGGCAATGGACCTGGTTGAGTTCAGACCAAACTCTCCAACCAGTTTTTGTAGGTTGTCATTCTAATGACAGTTCAGTTTTCAAAGTCTTTACAGGGCTATTCAGATCTGTCCCATACATGCCACCCAATCCCATGGTTCAGTTCTCACTGTCTCTGGTAATATGCTTAGGGTCAGAGCTACATGTGTACAGGCCAAGGGTGAGCCCAGGGGTTCTCAACTCTATGGGGTAGATTCCCTGAACTGCTGGTCTCTCTCTCTCTCTCTCTCTCTCTCTCTCTCTCTCTCTCCCTCTCTCTCTCTCATCTCCCTGATTCTTTCTAGTTCCCTGGAGCTTCCCTTTTCTGTCTGGATGTTTAGTTACCCCATTCATCCATATACTTCACACAGCATGGAGTACACATTCCCAGCCATGAACTATGCACTCAACATAATAGGGCCAATTAAAGTTCCATGTCCACCCCTGGACAAATAGTACTCAGCCAGAGGATGCCTTAAGCTGATTAGCTTAGAACGATAAGCTCTTTTCAGGGGCTGAGGATGGGTTGGCCATTGACAAAATCAGGGCTTCTTGAAGAACAGGGACATGACTATTGGGTAGAAAACCTTAGTGTCTATGGACTGTTTATTTCCTCCTTTTCTTCCCTAAACCACTAAATACCATTATCACCCTACCAGTCACCCAGATTAAACCCTTGGAGTTTCCCTCACCTCGGTGCTTTTCCTCCTCACTCAAGCACCTGTAAGTATCCAATCTGATGCTGAGCCTAATGACACCTCTTCATCAAAGCCTCTCTCTCTGATCCTCTCTGTACGGCCAATCTTTAAGGCCTGTTGTCTGCTCCTTGCCTTTAGATTCCCCCTTTTTCCACTGTCAGCTTCCAAAGGTAGAGAGCAACTGGTCAACAGAAGAAAGTCTTCAGCATTATGATCAAAGACTCCCCATGTCTACCCTTTGCCTTTCTGAAAGTTAGTACTTTCAGACCCATTTGCCACCCTTGAGGATTGGAGAGGGTGCTGGAGATCAAGCTCTGTGAAAGCTCTTGGACCACAAGATTTGATGAAATGTATACATGAAGGTGCCAGGAGAGTGCATGCCCAGAATGACACGGAAGCTGTACGCCCCCCAAACCTCACCCTATCCATCTCTTCCTTGGCTGTTCATCTGCATCCTTTGTAATATCCTTTATAATAAACCAGTAAATGCAAGTAAGGGTTTCCCCAAGTTCTATGAACCATCTTAGCAAATTATCAAACCCAAGCAAGGGTCATGGGAACACCAGTTTGTAGACAGAAGTGGGGAGGGGGCCCTCAACCTGTAGGATCTGACACTGTCTCCAGGTAGATAGCATCAGAATCAAATTATAGGATACCCAGTTTGTATCTTCTGGAGAATTGCTTGACCTGTGGGAAACTCCCATACATCTGATCACAGCAGGGTTATGTGTTAAGTGAGATAAGAGAGAGAAAAAGTCTATTTTTCCCCCTCTTACACAATCTCTATTGTTAATAATGTTGCAGTGAACATTCTTGTACCTAATCATTGTCCAAATCTCTGATTAATGCTTAAACTAGAATCTTAGAAATGGAATTATTTCATTAACATGTATGCTGTTTTTAAAGGATTTTGGTAAGTATTCCAAAACTGCTTTACAAAAAGGTTGTATTACATCATACTATCCTACCCTCAAGCAGCCCTCTCACCCCATTTTTTAAATAAAGCAGCAAAAATATGCTGGGTTCACATCCAACTATACCATCTTAAGAAAGCTATTTAACCTCATGCATTCTCAGTTTCCTCATCTATAAAACAGGGATAGTAAGATATCTAACCTACAGGGTTGCTATGAGGATTAAATAAAACAATAATGTAAAGGTGTTTAGTACAGTCCCTGGCACATAACACGTAGTCAATAAATCTTACTACTTGTTACCAGTAACAGTAATATCACTCTTCCCCAAATCACTCCTGGCCAAGGTAGTATTTGGGTGCAAAATCCCCTAAATGCGGTTGGAAAAAGTACCAAGATTCCCTGTTTAATAAAATTGTATAAAAACTGAAGTCACTAAACTATCTATCTGCATGGAAGATCTAAGTATTCTAAAAATAGTAACAGATTTGGTTGTCACTGGAAGAGTATCTTCTGAAAGATGTTTTCTGCTATTTTAACAATGGTATATTTTCTTTGTTATTCCAAGAGAAACAGGTTTACTTAAGGGAAGATAGCTCCAATGTGGAAAATAAGTTTTCTCAGAAAAGGATGAAGTCAACATAAACAGCTTCATAATTCTTCATCATAAAGAGACCTCCCGGGCACCCATCTGCTACATTTTGACCCTCAGCACCCCCTGCCCCAAAGAGATCTATGTTACGAACTTTTCAAAAAAAGTCCCTGAGCAATTTAACTGAGAAAAGACATTCCAATTAATTTGAAAGTCTTTCTGGTACTTTGAATTCAGTGCATTTTTTTTTGGCTTTCCCCAGAATTTTTGGTTAAGATGACCCCAAGATGAACAAAATCACTTCTAGAAAGCTGTTTGTCAGTCGGCTGCCCTGAAATGATTGCATGAAATTGGTTCAGCTCTATTTAAATAGATCATTTCTATTACTTCACATTTGTCTAATCTTTTTATAGAACTACATATTTATTGGGCATGGGAACATTAGTATACAGCTTCTAGAAAGAATTCACTCGAAATCATTCTGTGTCTGTTGTCTAAAAGGATATTACTACCAGGGGGATAAATATACAGAATTTGTTCTTCTAAACTCTCTGGAGTTCTTTGACATTGGGTAAATTTGTATCATTATTTAGGAGGGAAATATTGGGATATTTCATGGCGTAAAGGCAACAGAGGAAATGAAATTGTAGGATATCAGAAAAGGTCTTAGTGTCTGCTTTTACCCAGAGTTTCTTCTCTGGGAATCTACTAAATTAAAAAGCTTCGGTCTAAAGGAAGAATTTGAGAACAGAAAACTGAGTCAACTCTTTCCTTTCTGAAGTATAAATATGTCCAGTGTTTTCCTCTTCTATTTTCCTTCTCCTTACTCTGAGATTATTGTCATCAATAATTCTGTAATTTCCCATGCATTGGGTCACCAAGTAAACAGAAATATCTGATAATAAACTGTTGGGTTTACTCTGTGTAACTAGTCAACTTTTTTGGCCTGAAAAGATGGGCAACTACTCCAGTGAGGTGGATTAGGGAAAAATTCTATCTTCAGTTTTCTCACAACTTGAATAAGTAAAAGGTACCGATTCTTCCATGTAGCAGTTAGGATTACAGTTTGACAAACAAAGCACAAGTTAGACTTTGCCCCAAAACTATCTCCTTGGTCTGTACTATGCAACCTTAAATCTTATTGTCACATATATATGTGTTGCCTCATTCCTGCAATAACACAAGAAAAGACGCAGGGACATGTGATGGAATATAACTTCAGACCTCAGTGCTAAAACAGAAATCAAAATGTTTTTATTATATATTATATATTCCTAGCTCTGTGCAAGACCTGCAGGGTATATAAATGGAGAAAAAGAATTCTATGAGATCCTATGATGGAATATTAAGCAGCCATAAAGAAGAGCAAAATTGGCCGGGCTCAGTGGCTCAGCCTGTAATCCCACGCTTTGGGAGGCTGAGGTGAGTGAATTGCCTGAGCCCATGGGTTCGAGACCCGCCTGGGCAACTTGGCAAGACCTCATCTCTACAATAAATAAAAAAAAATTTGCTGGGTGTGGTACGCGCGCCTGTAGTTCCAGCTACTTGGAAGGCTGAGGCGGAAGGATCGCTGGAGCCCAGCAGGTCGAGGCTGCAGTGGCTGGAAGTGGCCACTGCACTCCAGTCTGGGCGACTGAGTGAGACTCCAACTCAAAAAAAAAAAAAATCAATGTGCAAAAGACAGTCACATTTCTATACACCAACAATAAACAAACAGAAACCTAAATAAAAAGCACAATCTCATTCACAATAGCCAGAAAAAAAAAACCAAATACCTTGGCATCTTCCTCTCCAGAGATGTGAAAGACCTTTACAGTGAAAACTATAAAACACTGCTCAAAGAAGTCAAAGATGACACAAACAAATGGAAAAAATTTCCATGCTCGTGGATTGGAAGAATCAACATTGTTAAGATGACATCCTACCCAAGGCAATCTACAGATTTAACACAATACCCATTAAATTACCAGCAACGTTCTTCTCAGATCTGGAAATGACAATACAGGAATTCATATGGAAACAAAAATGACCACGAATCACCAAAACAGTCCTTAGCAAAAAAAAAAAAAAAAACCAGGAGGCAGCACACTCCCAGACTTTAAACTTTATTATGAAGCTACAATAATCAAAACAGCCTGGTATTGGTATAAGAACAGGCATACAGACCAATGGAACAGGATAGAGATTCCAGAAGCAAAACCTCAGTTTCTCAACCAACAGATCTTTGACAAAGCCTCCAACACCAACAACTGGGGAGAGGAGAACCTTTTCAGTAAATGGTGCTGGGAAAACTGGCTGACCACATGCAGAAGATTACAAGACCCCTACCTATCCCCATACACAAAAATCAACTCTAAATGGATCAAAGACCTAAATATAAAACCCCAAACTATAAGAACCTTAGAAAGTACAGGAGGCGCCCTTATGGAAATTGGAACTGGCAACCAATTCCTGATCAAAACCCCAAGTGCCCATGCCATAAGAAATAAGATAGTCAAGTGGGACCTCATCACACTGACAAGCTTCTGCAAAGCCAAAGAAACCACCAAGAGAGCAGGGAGACAGCCCACAGACTGGGAAAAAAATATTTGCCAACTGTATGTCTGACAAAAGCCTAACATCTAGAATCTACAAGGAACTCAAACATGCTGAAAAGGAAAAAACAAACAGTCCCATTACAAAGTAGGCAAAAAATATGAATAGACACTTCTCAAAAGAAGACATACGAGCAGCCAACAGATACATGAAAAATTGCTCAGTCTCACCAATATTCAAAGAAATGCAAATCAAAACCACACTGAGATAACACCTAACTACACTCAGGATGACCATCATCAATAACTCAAAAAACAACAGATGCTGGAGAGGATGTGGTGAAAAGGGAACACTTCTACACTGTTGGTGGGAGTGTAAACTAGTACAACCTCTGTGAAAAACAGTTTGGTGATTCCTAAAAGATTTAAAAATCGATTTTCCATATGACCATGTAATCCCCCTACTGGGAATATACCCAGAGGAACTCAAATCACTCTATGAAAAGGATAACTGCACACGTATGTATATTGCAGCATTGTTCACAGTAGCAAGAACATGGAACCAACCATGCTGTCCATCAAAAGAGGACTGGATTTTAAAAAATGTGGTACATATACAGGATGGAATATTATACGACCATAAAGAAGAACAAAATCATGAACTTCACAGCAACCTGGATGGATTTAGAGTCTATAATACTGAGTGATCTTTCACAGAAACAAAGAACTGAGTATCACATTTTCTCACTCATAAACGAACCTTGAACAACTATCGTAATACTATAAGAAAATGATTGACAGTAGCTGGAAACTGCAGGGGTGCAGAGGGAGGGGCAGGGAGGCAGGATTGGCAGTAGTGGGAATATGCCTGGGGAACAGGCGCACACCTCATCAACAAGGGTACCTGCACAATAAACGTTTTTATACCTAACCTTGACTTGTACTCCACATCTTTAAAATTAAAAAATTAAAATAATAAACTTGGATGGATTTAGAGTCTATCATACTCAATGATCTATCAAAGAAACAAAGAACAGAATACCACATGTTCTCACTCACACGTGGAACCTGAACATTTACCATAAA
>CAUYQG010074483.1:0-12231 GCA_963574415.1 Tarsius wallacei
CCCGGCTGATTTTTTGAGTTATTGTAGAGATGAGGTCTTGCTTGCCCAGGCGGGTCTCGAACCCGCGGGCTCAGGCAATCCACTCACCTCAGCCTCCCAAAGGCGCGGGATTACAGGCTGAGCCACCGAGCCCGGCTTAAAGCTTTTATGTAGTCGAATTCACTGATCTTTTCTTCTGGACTTTGACTTGTTAAAAAGGCATTCCTAGACCAGGGAGATCTTAACCGCTACAAAAGCTTGGATATTACACAGGTTGAGTATCTTATCCAAACCAGAAGTGGGGCCAGAAGCGTCTCAGATTTCTAATTTTTTTCAGATTTTGAAATAATTGCATTATACTTAGAGGTAGAGCATCCCAACTTCAAAATCTGAAATCTGAAATGTTCCAGTGAACTTTTCCTTTGAGCAGTATGTTGGCACTCAAAGTTTCAGATTTTGGAGCATTTCAGATTTCCAGATTTGGGATGCTCAACATGTATGCAAAGTTTTGTGAATGTGTGCTCATATAATTTTTCTGGAAAGATAATTTATGACTTTTAATCAGTTTCTGAAAGAAGCCCGTGGTCCAAAAAAGCTTAAGACACCTGGTAAAATAAGAAAATGTATTTTTATTTTCAAAAGTACTATAACAAATTAATTTGACTGTTTTCTGTTTCAGACTCTCCTGCATGAAATGATACATGCCTATTTATTTGTCACTAATAATGATAAAGACCGGGAAGGGCATGGTCCAGAGTTTTGTAAACATATGCACCGCATCAACCGCCTGACTGGAGCCAATATAACGGTATATAAAGTCACATATTTCTGATATTTAGTCCTTCCTTATTCAGTAGTACCTGAGGTTTAGTTAAAAATAGAGAACTAAGTAGAAACAAATACTATCTTGGAGGATTTTCATCAGCAAACTGAAGAAGCGAATTGGCTGTCTAGGACCACACTGTAGAATGACATCAGAACCAGCAATATGCCCAAAGGCCCCGACCTCCCCTGGGGCCAGCATTGTATGCATAGTTAATTCAGGCCGTAGTGCCTCTCTTCTGGACTCTGCAATGATCTCTTAACTTTGTTTCCTTATTACAGTCACCCTCAATCTATCCTGTGTAAACAGTCTTTGATTCCTAGCTCTGCATAGTATTGTAGGAGGTAGCAAAGCCTGGGGTTCCTATCGCTTATGTTCAAATCCTAGTGCCCCGCTGATTACTACCCTGGTGACCTGCTTAATTCTTCCATGCCATGTTTTACTCGCATGGCGGTGGAGGGTAATAGCAATCCCCATCTGTAGGATTCTTGTGAGCAGAAATGATTAAAGGAGGAGACACGTGCGAAACACTGGCACAGTTTGAGCACTGATTAAATGTTAGTTTTCCCCATTATCGCATGTGTGTTGTTAAGTGAACTTGCCTCCCCAACTCCCCTGCTTGAATCCTGTGTTTGTCTTGCTGCTTTCTGTTGGTGCATACTGGCTGCACGTATTTGGGGGATACATGTGATCATTCGAGGTCATAATCTCTGCTACTTTTTAACTGAACTTTTACCTTCTTGCTTTCCTCATATGTATCCCGCTCTGTAAAGTATCACTTCTTGTTTTATGTCAGAATGCTGATTTTCCAAATGGGATATAACTTTATAACTTCTCCCTCCATTGAATCCTCTCAGCAGATACAAGATTTTGCAGGTTTTTGTTCTGCTTTCATACTTTTGCATACAAGGTCACTCTTACTTTTTATACATCTGTATAAAATACATAATGTAATGTCCTTACATGGGCTTAGCAGATATTGAATTGAATTGAACTGAATGAAATATTAATTCCTACACAGATTAAATTCCTTGGTGTGTTTGGCTTTTGGTATATTTGGGTATTTACTTTCTTTGTAAAGGCCAGTGTGATGGAAACTGAAAAGTGTTCACCCTTCAGATATTATTTTCTAGCTAACCGTTTTAATTTTCTAAAGCCCTCACTTAATTGTTGGTTACAATGAGTTACTTCAACATCAGGAAAGTGGCATGCATTTTTTTTTTTTTTTGAGTTGGAGTCTCACTCTGTCACCCAGACTGGAGTGCAGTGGCCGCTCCCGGCCACCGCAGCCTCGACCTGCTGGGCTCCGGCGATCCTTCCGCCTTAGCCTTCCAAGTAGCTGGAACTACAGGCGCGCGCTACCACGTCCGGCTGATTTTTTGATTTATTGTAGAGATGAGGTCTCGCTTGCCCAGGTGGGTCTCGAACCCGCGGGCTCAGGCAATCCACTCATCTCAGCCTCCCAAAGGCGCGGGATTACAGGCTGAGCCACCGAGCCCGGCTCCACTCTAAAGTTTTAACCATTGTATTGCCTGGGCCTTGTCCCCAGCTAACGCTAGTATCTGCTCACATGATGTGACTTGAATCTGCAGATCAAAAAATAGGTTATTTTTTTTCAAGTATGAACTAGGAACTTGAGAATGATGAGGGAGAAAATGGAAAATTCACAGACTATCTCGTTGGCAGGTTTTTTTTGAAGGCAGGATTTATTGAGAGGACAGAAAAGCTCCCAGACCAGGAGGGGACCCTAGGGGGTTGCTCAAATTATGTGTTCTTGGTGGGGCGCGGTGGCTCAGCCTATAATCCCAGCACTTTGGGAGGCTGAGGCGAGAGGATTGCCTGAGCCCAGGGGTTTGAGACCAGCCTGGGCAACTTGGTGAGACCTCGTCTCTACAATAAATCACAAAAATTAGCCGGGCATGATGGAATGCGTCTGTAGTTCCAGTTACTTGGAAGGCTGAGGCGGAAGGATCGCCTGAGTCCAGCAGGCTGTGGTGGCTGTGAATGTGCCTTTACACTCCAGCCTGGGTGACAGAGTAAGACTCTAACTCAAAAGAAAAGCAACCTCCCCCACAAAAACCTCTAAAACCAGGAATGAGAACGTTAGATTCTATCACCTAGTTATGAGTGATGTAGAAATAACAGGCAAGTGCTTTTTCCTCCATGATTTTACGTGCCATTTCTCTCTGAAATCATTGGACTGAGTTTCTGTTGAGAACCTCTTGAGGGAACCATTGGCAAAGGCTTGATGTGCTGCTCAAAACCCCTGCCTTCAGAACTGACTCCCCACCCCCGCTGTGTGAGTCTTGGCTGCTGACAGCTCATAGCTGAGTCCTTTCCTGGTTGCCTTTGCTGAAGGAAGCTTTCTTTCCCAAGGTGATTGCCATCTCATTCATGCTTAGTGTCCATCATTGTAATACATCCATAAAAGTAGGCCTTTGAAAGGATGAGGTGAGAAAAGAAGGATGAGGTGAGAAAAACTGTTTTCTTCGTAGCCCCCTTGAGGGCCTCTGAATGGAATTCCTAGGTAGAGAACTCCTTGTGTGTATGTGGAGGGTGGGGCTTGGGATGTGTCTTCTTTGTGTCTGCAGCAACGGGTACAGGCTTTGCTTTATGGTGAGAAGTTAGTCTTTGAGTGTGAGAAACATTTGCTGGAAGCCAACAGAGAGCAAGGAGGTGCCAGTGGTCTTGGTCAGACCTAGTGTTGAAGGCCCCCACAGGAAGCCATCCTCTCAGGTTGGTTCTGTCCTGTTCACAATTCTCAGAAGTTGATAATAATACTTGTCCTTCACTTAGAAAACTATTTATATTTTTAAAATAGCAAGAGGTGGGAATGAAGGGTAGGAATGAAAGGTGGTACCTATAGAAACCTAGAAGAAACTTAGCTTATTCTTAGTTTACTCTTTTTGCCTCAGCATAACCATTAGAAAGCATTCAGACATTCTATCGCAGAACAAGCAGCAGCCTATCCCATCCCCCCTCGGCAAATCTCCATCAGATGCAAGACCAGGACAGCCCAACCTTTCAATTCATGGTTTAGCATAATAATCTCTAGTAAACTTTTAGACTCCTTGTCAAGGCTGAAGATCAAAAATCACCCTTTGGCTGGCCAAAGTCATAAAAGTGATAATATGACCACCTTTGGCCAAGGAGTTTGTAAATTACAAATGTCTGAGTTTGTGAATTGCAAATGTCTAACAAGTCTCTTGTAGGACCCCCCCATCCAGGGTTAACCTAATCAGCCCTTTTGACCTGGGTGACACGAATAAACCCCACCATGGCAGCAATCATGTGGCTAACCCGCCCATCTGTCTGCTGTCCATCACCTGACGTCATTACCTGAGCTTGCCTGCCCCTTTGTGATGACATGGAAGCAGACCACCACCCAATCACCTAATGATCTCCCCCCATCAAGGGCAATGGTTAAAAGGACTCAACCACAAGCAGCCAGGGGCCATTGCCTTGCTAGACCCTGGTGTAACCATGTGCTCTTTGAGCTATGGCTATCACCATGCTTCTTGGCTTTGGTCCCCTCCCCCACCTTGGGGAGGTGAATTTTCTCTCTCCTTTCTCTTTCTCTCTAATTTACTTTTAAATAAACTTTTTTTAAAAAGAAAACTATTTATTAAGTACTTAATGTATGCCAGACACCCCAGACATGTATCATGAGTACAGAAGGACATCACCTCAGGATGCCCTGACCTCCCCAGGAGAAACTGACCAGGAGACGCTCAATTCCTGTCCAGTTCGATAGGGAGGTTCTAGGGGAGAGCGAGGTCCTGTGAGTGAGGGGGGAGGACTAACGTGCAGAGGGGGGAATGGGCAGCCTGCTTCGGAGTTGGAGTTCAGGGACTGTCTCTCAGAGGAGCTAGGGCTTGTTCTAAACCTTGAACCTTCCTAGTCGGAAGAGCAGAGAGGATGTTCCAAGCTGGCTATTATCTGGGACTGTGGGTTGTTAGTTACAGCTGAGGTATAGGGGGAATGGTACCTCACATCTGGCAAATGTCTCAGAACTCTTTTAAGAAGTTTTATGTGAATGGGTCCCTTTAACAATACTCCCCCAGTCTGGGCAACTTGGTGAGACCTCGTCTGTACAATAAATCAAAACATTAACCAGGCATGCTAATGTGTGTCTGTAGTTCCAGCTGCTTGGAAGGCTGAGGCAGAAGGGAGGTGGAGACAAGAGTATTGCCTGAGTCCAGGTGTTTGAGACCAGCCTGGGCAACTTGGCAAAATCTCATCTGTACAATAAATTTAAAAAAAAAAAAAAAAATTAGCCAGGTGCGTGCCTGTGGTTCCAGCTACTCAGAAGACTGAGGCAGAAGGATCGCTTGAGCCCAGCAGGTTGAACCTGCGGTGGCCGTGAGCTTGCCACTGCACTCTAGTCTGGGCAACAGAGTGAGACTCCAACTCAAAAAAACCCCTAACAAACAATACTCCCTGTGGAATGGGGGATGAAATATTATCCACACTTTTACAGGTGAGGTGACATCCCAGAGAGGTTTAGGGAATTTCCCAAGAGGGCTAGTGGCCTAGCCTGGATTGAACCCAGCTCCCTGTGCTCTGCCCACTTCCCCAATCCTTGGGCAGTGGCTCTCAGTTGGGATTGGTGGGGCGAGTTTGCCTATCCTGGACTGTCCTCTCTCACGCCAATCTTCCTCTGCTGGGCTGTCAGCCTGGCGTGGTGCCAACATGTGGGCTGACTGGGTCACCAGGGCTTTGGTCTGAACTGAGGTAAAGAGGGCAGCATTGTGGGCAGGTATTGGGCTCTTCCTTTGTTTGGAACTCCTGGGGAGAGCCTCCCTCTGGCCCACTGTCCTGGCCTGCACACCCCATTCCTGGAGTTCAGATGAGTGGACTTGAAGGTCTAGGAGCAGGAAGTAGCAGGCCTGATGGGTCCCCTGTAGGCAGAGTGGATTTGGAAGAAAGCCCAGAACCCCATAGAGGGGGCACACCTTGCGCATAGGGCTGTGTCTTGCTCAATGGGTGGGGAATGGGCTTTGGAGCCAGACAGACCTCAGCTTGCTAGTTGCTGGCTTTGTAACCTTGGATGAGTGACTTAACCCTGAAGCCTTAATGTCCTCCTCTGTAAAATGGGCTGGTGGGAGGACTGGATGAGGTGCTGTGTGCAAGAAACTTAGCTGCATGCATGCCTGCTGTACATTAAGCTACATAAGTGTACTCCAAATGTTAGTTCTTCCAGTTTTTCTCAGTGCTTCCAATGTGCTGGGCTTACTGTGGGGTAGTATTTGTTGAAAAAAATGTATGAACTCAGGTTTGTGAGCATAAGTTAAATAAGGAAATATTAACATTTGTATTGAGTTGTTTCTGGCCTCTGATAAATGAGTAAGCATGGTGGATTTTTACTGCAAGGAAAACCATCCTGTTTTCCTAACTTCCCCAACTCTGAGGTTTTATGATTCTTCTGCAAAGCCCTTCAAGGATTTTCTTCAATGTAAACACACTGACAAGGGTGGTGTTTAACAACTGGAGTCTGCTTTGGCTCTGGGAAACTACCGATTGGCTTGGTTCTGGCATCTAAGGCTGTTGAGCTGGTGAGTCTGGTGCCTGGTTGCTGGCACGAAGGCATCAGGTTAAGTGCTTTTCCCCACTTCCCCCCCAAGATGTGGTTATGACTGCAAAGTAGCCAGCTTACTAAATTTCCCCGTGGATTTGCTGGGCAGTGATTTGGCAGGAGGGTCCATGCTGAGGACACAGAAATGACCATGCAGGCTGACAGTTCCTGAAGTGTTAGGATAGGAGGAGGGACCCCTGAAACCTGCCTACCTATCTGGGTGCCCATAGGTGGAGGCAGCAGCCTGGGGGATAGGGTGGGGAGGCTCCAGAGATGGGGCTCCCGCCTTGTCTGTGTTCCCTGACTCCTACCCTAAGACTTGTGGGCCACTCTCCAGATTCTCCCTGCCTATCTGAGACTGCAGCAGGGGAAGGGCTGTACAAGGTGCCCACCAGGCAGGTAGTCCTTGGGTTTGAACCATCTGGGAGTCTCTGGTTGAGACCACCGGCCTGCAGTAACAGGCTTTTCTCTTGAGTCTACTACTCACTTGTGGGCCACCTTAGACAGGACATTCAGGCCCTGGGGGCTGCAGCTTTAGCTATAAAATGGGGAAACTGGCCTTTTGGGACTTTCCCATCTGTGATGCTGAAACACCCCCTGGGGAATTGTCAGTGACTGTTTTGTTTGTGTTTTTTTTTGGATAAGCAATTCATGCATGTGGTAGAAGACATTGAAAAGTTATCAAAGAATAGAAGGTGAAAGAGTAAACCTCCCTCATACTCAATCTCCTGCCTCCCAGTTTCCCACTCAGAGGTATTCTTAGCAGTGTTGAGGGGTTTTCTGTGCATGGGCACCCATAAATGTACACACATGTTCCCCCCTTTAAAATATACATTCAACTGTGTATACAAATATACATATGATTTCAAGAATGATAAACTAAACACATGCATCCCTGCTGCTTAAGTTAAGACTTAGAGTATTCCTAGTCCCTGGAATCCTTCGGTGTTCCCCAGCCCTGTACTCAAATGGGAACATGCTACTTATGCTCTTCTGTACTTTTTTCTTTTCTTTACCTCTTACATTTGGGCAATTGGCTCCATGCATCTTGTTCTTTTTTTTTTGAAAGCAGGATTTATTGAAAGGACAGAAAAGCTTCCACAGTGGGAAGGGACCTGAGGGGGTTGCCTGTGTCTTGTTCTTTTTAATAGCTGCATAACATTTCCACTATACGGGTGTGCCATTAGTAGTAGAGTTTTTTTTCTGTTTTTTTAACCAGTCCCCTCTTGATGGATATTTAGGGTGTTTCCAATTTTTTGCTGCTACCAACAATGCTGCAATACTTTTTCTGGCTTCCAGGAACTGACATTAATCAAAATGAGCCATAAGAGCTCCTATTGCATCAGCAACTCTGACCCGTCAATCCTTTCCAGAACAACACCGAAACACTTTGCAGCAGGAAAGACCTGTGTGGCTCTTGTCTCCACACATGGGTGCCCTGTGCAACTCTCCCTGCACCTTGCTGGTGCTAACAGGCCTGTCCGATGCCCCCCACCTCCTGAGAGCCCCTCAGAGCCCGGTGTCTAGGAGAGTGAGATCCCCAGCTGGACCCTCAGTGGGTGTCTGCTGTGCATGTGCCGTGTGCAGGGCATGCAGAAGTGCACCGATGGGAGCTCGGCTGCAAGCTTTGCGCCAAGAAGAGTTCCGTTTCTTTGGGTTGTGCAATGTCCCTTGGAGGGTCTGGGTCTGCTCTTCTGCTTTTCTTTCTCTTTCTGCGCAGGGGAATGAGGCAGGGGAGCTGGCCCAGGAGTTCAAGTCCAGGCTGCTTGTATTTTTGAGCCGAGCCTCCTTGTCATTCTTTTCTAGCTTCCTCTGCGTCTTCCTCATCCCTCTTTCCCCTTTCTCTCTTCCCTTTGTTCTCTCTCCTTTTCTTTTTCGTCATTCCCCCTTTAGACTAAAATTCTCCGTAACCTAGCTAATTCTTTGACCCACATGTGCAGAGTTCTGACTGGTCTTGCCTTTCTCTCCCAGTTCCACTGCTGGGACCTTACAAAAATCACTTCTCTAAAGCCCAGTTTCTGCATTTGTAAAATGGGCCTGTGGAGAGGATCACATGAGATTATTTTTGTGAAGAATTAAGCACATGGTAAGTGCTGCATAAATACTTACAATTGTGAATATCTTTTGGGTGGTTTGGATGAAGCTCTCTCTAAAAGACCACAATAGACTAGCTATTTATCATGGGAAATAAGGTTTGTTGTGAAATGATGAGAAGATTTTATGTGAAAATAGCTATTTTATTCTCCCCATTGTTAAAGAATGCAGGTGAAAAGAGCCTTGGAGTTCATTCATTCAGCAGTCTCAAACATTTTAGCCAGAGCCGTCCCCCTTTCTTTTCTGAATGAAGTCTTATGTGAGTGGAACATCACTTTTAGAAGATAAATAGAGGCTGCACTGGTTGAAAGGGCAGGGTGGAACCGGACCCGGTGGCTCATGTCTGTAATCCCAGCACTTTGGGAGGCCAAAGCGGGAGGATCGCTTGAGCCCAGGAGTTCGAGACCAGCCTGGGCCATAGCAAGACCATATCTCTACAAAAAATAAAAAATTAGCTAGGTGTGGTGGTGCGCACCTGTAGTTCCAGCTATTTGGGAGGCAGAGGTGGAAGTATCGCCTGAACTCAGGAGGTTAAAGCTGCAGTGAGCCATGATCATGCCACTGCACTCCAGCCTGAGAGACAGAGTTAGATGAAGAAGAAATGGTGGGTTGAGGGGGAGGTTATAGAATGTGGGAGGCAGAGACCTGGGACTCTTCCTGCTGGCTCCCTGAGCCTCTTTCCTGTGTTCCAGGGAGCAGTTCGCAACTCTCACACATTGTCGAGTTGTGCAAATTGGTACGACTTTTGACAGTACTTATCGACACTGAAAATGTATGTTCCTTAAGATTCAGTAATCCAACTTGTGAGAATCTGACATCTATAGAAATGATAGCCTCTACACATACAAATATATGCACAAGGGTGTTCATCGTGCAGACATTATAGATAGATGGCTGAATGTCCCTTAATAGGGGAAAATCTGAGTCCATTTTGAAATTGATTATACAACCATAAGATGGAAAAGGTATATCTATGGATGGTCTTGGAAAGATTCTCATGCTGTATCAAGAAAAAAATGCAGAGTGATATATATGGGGTGATCCTATTTTATTTTTTCTTCTTTGGTATGAGCCTATTTATAAAAAGCATATGTATATTTGTCTACACCTGTGTGTATATATATATGTATATACACATACACACAGACACACAAAGCATTCTAATGCTCACTACCACAGAAACCACCTGGGAGGGTTACAGACCAAACTGCTAATAGGACTTAACTTTGCAGGGGGTGGAGGGAAACCTGGCATTTTTTTACTTTATGTAGTTTTCCCCTGTCCAAGAAAAGGCCGGTGTTTTGTATAATTTTACTTTCTAGGCCGGGCGCAGTGGCTCATGCCTATAATCCCAGCACTTTGGGAGGCTGAGGTGAGAGGATTGCCTGAGCTCACAGGTTCGAGACAAGCCCGGGCAACTTGGCGAGACCTCATCTCTACAATAAATCAATAAATATGCGTGGTGGCGCATATCTGTAGTTCCAGCTGCTTGGAAGGCTGAGACAGAAGGATCGCCTGAACCCAGCAGGTCGAGGCTGTGGTGGCTGTGAGCGTGCCACTGCACTCCAGTCTGGGCAACACAGTGAGACTCCAACTCAAAAAAAAAAAGATTTTTACTTTCTAGCTGGTGTTTTCTCCAAATCAAAAAGAAAGAGAAATAAAAGTATGCTGGACATCTTAGAGGTATGAAAACAGCTTCCAAGAGGGTGGTGGGTTTGCCCAGGGTCACACAGCTCTTTGCGGTAAGAGAGTTGAGGTTCCTAATATTAAGTTAACCTGCTGAACGGGGCCCCCTGCTCCTGCCTTGCTTTTGCCCTCGGCAGGCTGGCTCTGTGGGCTGCGTTCCTGCTACATTCTGCTCGCCATCTGTTGAGGAAGCAGTTGTTAGGCTGTGAGCAGCGCCTCTCTCCCATGTCTAATTTAACAAGCCACTCTTCTCTCAACAGGCTCCACCAAGGCTGTGGGCTCACCCTTTAATTATTTACTGGGGTCAGCCACCTGAGGGAACTCCTTTGCTGGAGACAGATGGTACTGACAAGCAGATTAGTTGCACATGGGGAGGAGGGAGGAGACCGGGAGAGTGCGTGCAACAGCTAAGAGTGGGTGGCTTCAGAATAGAAACTCATGAAGCATCCAGGAACGTAATTTTAAACATTGTTCATTTAGAGGTCGTGGTCTAGGGGTGAGCCAAGCTGAAGGCAGCCCGACCAGGCTATCAGGCAGGCCGGCCTTGCTTTCGGTCAGACTTGGGAGGTAGGGGTCCTGAACTCACCTGCTCTGGAACTGGCATCTGTTCAAAACAACACCTGCTTGTTCCTTGTGCTTGTGACTGTGTATTCCTCTAGGTATTGTCAGGCATCCATGGGCAAGATCTTCCTCTAGAGTCAATAGACCTGAGCCTAAGTTTCAGCCCTGCCTCTGACCTGTCGTGTGACTTCCCCCTCCCTTGGGCTGAGTTTCTAACACTCCTAAATCAAGGACTCAGAAGAGGTTGAATCCTACAGACTCTCAGAGTTCTAGAACGTTCTGTGAATACTATGCCCATACTTGCTGTCTGCAGAGGGAGAGCCATGAGCTAGACAAAGCCCCAAGATCCGAGGCACTATGCCTTCATACTGGCCATCAAGCTGACCTGTGAGTCCTGATCTGTTGCTTATCTGGATGGAGTCTTTTGGCCTGGAACGGGTAGGAGGGGGGATTTGTTTTGGGCCTGGGTTCCCCATGTACAAGATGGGGCCAACAGTACTTTGCCTTGCAGGGTGGCGAGAATTTATGAAAATATGGTGCAATTCCTGGCACATGATAGGTGCTTATTAAATGGTATTATACACTTCGTACTTGGCATTTCCAGTACTGCTTTTTGTCTTAGCCAAAAATATATTCCACGTGGGGAGGGAAATGGGAATGGTCTTGCTTTAGATGCCACTTCATAGAAAGCATTGGCACTGGAACTCACTAGCCTTTCTCAAAGCAGCATGTGTTCATTCTGATGATGATGACCATTCATTGAGCAATTCGCTGTGTGTGATGCATGTGATCACCCCACTCTCCTCTCATCCTCACAAAACCCCATGAATTAACAGGGATGATACTTGTCCCCACTTTATACATGAGGAAGGCAAAGATCTGTGAAGTTAAGTGACATGCCCAAGATCACCCAGTCAACAAATAGTACAGCTGGGCTTGGAACCACATCTTTCAGAGCTCAGAGTCCTCATTCTTAACCATCAATGTGTGTTTTTGGGATGGGGAGGACTTTAGGGGACAGAAAGAGCTCTGCTTCTGAGGCAGAGGCTGTGAGACACCTGGGTCAGAAGGAGACACCTGGGTCGCGCCCTTGAGTTCTTTGATCTGGTAGACTTTCTAAGTGAGCCAGTAACTTTCAGCTCCGTACAGTCTGTGACTTGTCTGACCCTGCAACATGGTGGAGCCCCACAGCCCCATGGGCCAGATGATTTCGTTTTGGTCTTGTTTTTTGCAAGTGACCTTGAATTACCTAACACCCAGGGAAACGTGTTCTTTTTTTTTTTTTTTTTGAGTTGGAGTCTCACTCTGTCGCCCAGACTGGAGTGCAGTGACCGCTCCCGGCCACCGCAGCCTCAACCTGCTGGGCTCTGGCGATCCTTCCACCTCAGCCTTCCAAGTAGCTGGAACTACAGGCGCGCGCTACCACGCCCAGCTAATTTTTTGATTTATTGTAGAGATGAGGTCTTGCTTGCCCAGGCGGGTCTCGAACCCGCGGGCTCAGGCAATCCACTCA
>CAUYQG010074490.1:0-17827 GCA_963574415.1 Tarsius wallacei
TCCGTTGTGTGGCGGCCGGCGCGCCGGACCCCCGCCGGGGGCGGGTGGGGTGGCGGGGTGCGTTCAGACTGCACCCCAGTCGGGGCGACATATTGATAAACAAAAAAAAAAAAAAAAAAAAAAAAAAAAAAAACCTGGAGATGCTAGTTTATATACTACGGGGCTGATTTTCCTAGTCATGCTATTAAATACATTTTATTACATTACATTCTAACTTAAACCAGTTCACTTGGCTTTTTAAAACTGTTTCACAGTTGGATGACGTAGAACATTCCTCAGACTACCTTTTCACAAAGGAGTATTGTCAGGTCAAATAAACACACAGGTAATATAATATCATAGCTATTTTATAAAATAACAGCTCAATAGTTTGTAATAGCTTCAATGATATCTTAGAAAACTGTGAGAATTATTTTCTCACTCTTTTTGGAATTTGTTGTCTCTTAGCCTCAACTTCTTTATTAATAACAGTAGTCTTGGACTATATCCTGTTGGAGATACTGTGACCCAATTATTTTGTATCCAGGCTGTGATTCAAAATCAGTGGAGGGAATTCTGACTCAGCAGGTTCAGGCTAGAATCCTGGCATATGTATTTTAAGACATATCACAAGTGATTCTGATATTTAGCCAAGATATTTAGCCAAATATACTTTTGTCTGTATATATTAAACTTTGATAACTAATGTTAATGCCAGCTAAAATTTGGATTTTAGTGTGAACTGTGGTATAAGGATATACGTTATAAACTATTTTAATGATGTGGTTATTTCATGGAATTAGCAGCCTATATTTCATAATTGAGAAAAGAATGGAAACAATTTATAAATAATAATAATGATAATGAATATTTTTTCCTCCTCTTCCAATGTTGGGCATTAGCCGGGTAAAGTAGTCGCTATTGAGAACATGCATGTTAGCTGATTGTGTGTGGACAGCACTCTGTGAATTTTTAATTCTGTAAAAGATGCAAATGTTGCAATAGAGCTAAGGAGTAAGATTAAGTCGGCATTAGTGGATAACCAAGATTATTAATTATTCTGCGTTTTTCATATCCAGAATATGAAGTAATTTTTGAATTGTTTTGCTAGCTCCTAGGAAATAAGCTAAAATTTTTGACATCTCACTGAATTCATCTTCAAAATTTCCATCAGTAGGAAATTGAGATCAGCCTTCTTTTGATTAAATCAGTGAGTATGGCTCAGTAACATTTACATGTCCTCAATGTTTGGTTAACTTAGCATCATTCTAAATGACCAAGATTTTAGCCATTGGTGAATTGAAACAGTGGACATGATGACAAAATATGCATACAAGGAGACGGGAGTACTGTCATTTTTTTCTGGAATTTGTATAAGAAAATAAAATGAATCTTCTAGAAATATAAAAATTACTAGCCTGACATTGTTCATTCTCACTCTTTTGGGAATTTGTTGTCTCTGAGACTCAAATTCTTTATTAATAGCAGTAGTCTTGGACTATAACCTGTTGGAGATACTGTGACCCAATTATTTTGTATCCAGGCTGTGAATCAAAATCGGTGGAGGGAATTCTAATCAGCAGGTTCAGGCTAGAATCCTGGCATATGTATTTTAAGACATACCACAAGTGATTCTGATATTTAGCCAAGGTACAGTATAATTCTTCTATGCTATTTGGTTCAGAGAACAAAATGGGGACCTCTAAGTCTACATATTGCTTATAACTTATCTGGATTTTATACCTTGCTAAGAAAAAAATGTCAGTGAGTGAAGCAGTAGCAAAATAGCTGCAATGTATCTCATTATAAAAAAATATGAGTACAGTGTTACTGATATTATAGCTATTTTATAAAATAACAGCTCAAAAGTTTGTAATAGATTCAATGATATCTTAGAAAAATGTGAGAATTATTTTCTCACTCTTTTTGGAATTTGTTGTCTCTTAGCCTCAAGTTCTTTATTAATAACAGTAGTTATTAATGGATAGCTGGATAATGTATTAGTCAGAGTTCTCCAGAAAAAAAAATAACCATTTCTATACACACATACACACACACACACACACACACACACACACACACACACACGGATAAGAAAATAATAGGAGATAGATACTTGCATACAGAGAGAGAGATTTTAAGAAATTTGCTTATGAGAAATCTGCAAAGCTGGTTGGTAGGCTAGAAATTTGGGCAAAAGTTGATGGTGCAGTCTTAAGTCTAAAGGCTGGAAACTAACAGAATTTCTATGTTGCAGTCTGGAGGCAGAATTCCTTGCAGGAACTTTGGTCTTTTGTTCGGAAAGCCTTCAACTGATTGGCTGATGCTCACTCACACTATGGAGGATACATTTGATTTTCTCAAAGCATACTGATTTAAAATGTTAATCACATCTAAAAATACCTTCACTGCAAAATCTAGACAGTTGTTTGACTAAATAGCTGGGCACTGTTGCCTAGCCAAGTTGACATAAAATTAACCATCACAGAAGGTAGACATTAACAATAGCTGATACAAGCAAAATAATTCCAAATTGGTGTGGGTCGGAGTGAATGTGATTGGGTATCTGAGAAAGGCTGGCAGATGCCACATATGAGTTGGGGGAAGTAGCAAGCTTGCTCACTACTCTTGTCTGCTGGGGTGTGACAATGGTGTCCTGAGTTAAGTCTCCAGTAAAGTTGATAGGTAACTGAGGGCAGACAGAGGCGCACAATGATGTCAGAATTGGAATCAGCCTTCATTAAATCAATGTGCTTCATCACATTGATTTTCATTGTTTATTCTCATTCTCATGTTTACTTGCTCATTACATACTGCTTCTGTCAGAGCCTTTGGCTTGCTTGAGAATTTATTAGCTTACTGGTATTGCTTTTGCTTGTCAGTCTTACACTATTCATTTTTGGAGTAACACTTCATACTAAAACAATTGTGGCCTATTGATTGAAATTACAATAGGCCAGTCTCTGTACTTTACAGTGATGTCAGTTTTCTTAAACCCAGAAAGGGCTGTTGGGATAGCTAAGTTGCTTCCACTGCTACGCTTTTTATTTCCACTCGGGTACTTGCCAGATTTTGTATCTTTTTACTATTCTATCTATGACTCCACTACACTGTGTGAATTCACCAGTTATGTACATGTTATCTAAGTGCATTATTTTGCCCACAAGATTCTCTATCTAATTTTTGCTTTTCCATATAGCACATGCTGAATTTTAATTTTCTCCAAATTTGGTTACTTTGGATAATACCATTACTACTGTGGTTTTTAAAGCCTTTGAATATCTTTGGGGCCTATAAAAGGCACAGGGCTCTAAAAAAGTAATTCTTACATATTGGTGTATATAAGAATCATTTAAAGACCATATAAATTGCACATTACTAGCTCAATTTTTAGAACATTATCATTTTCTATATATTGGGAGAGGGAGCCCACAAGTCTGCACTTTATATAAGCTACAGCTTCTTTCTATCTTGTGTGATTAATAGCTATTCAATGATAACCCATTACCATGCAATATACACTTTAAAAAACAGAACATTCTATTTTGGAATACTTCCCATTTGTAGAATTTTTACATTAATGCCATTTTTCTGTGCCAGGATCCAATCCAGAATACCACATTGAATTTGATTGTCATGGCTCTTTAATCTCTTAAAATCTATGACAGATTCTCAGTCGTTACTTGTTTCCCATGACCTTTATAGTTTTGAGGAGTACTGGACTATTTCGCACAATGTCCCTCTATTTGGGTTTGTCTAGTATTTTCTCATGATCAGACTAGGATTCTGAGTTCGGAGGAAGAATACTACACAGGTGAAGTGTCTCTCTCATCGCATCCTATCTAGGGGGTACTTGATACCAACGTGATTTATGACTGCTGATAGTCAACTTGATCACTTGGGTAAAGAGGGGTCTGCCAGGTTTCTCCATTAGAAAGCTACTGCTCTTTATTTTTCATATTCTATTTTTGGAAATCCAGCCCACCCTCTGGGAGGGCATTTAATTTTCACCTCCTAGAGGGAAGAGTATCTATATATATATTTTTAAAAATTATCTGTAAAAAAGATGTGTACCTTTATCTCCGTTTATTTATTTGTACAATTATCTATATCAATATAGAATACATGGATATGTATTTTATATTTTGTTATAATTTTAAAAATTTAATTAATTTTGTTCAAATTATTCCAACTTTGGCCACTAAGTGCTCTTACAGTTAGGCTTCTGTGTCCCTTTCATTTGCTTTCATCCTTTTGTATTTTTTAACGCAAGATAAATTTATCTTTTATTTCATAAAACAGTTTTTTCATAGGTATCATTGTAAGCACCACAAGGCAGACAAAAATTTAATTGATAATATTCAAAGGCAAATCAGGGATTGCAACTGAACCTATAAAGCCAGAAATAAAATTCTCTGACAGTAATTGCCTACTGCTTAAAAGGAAAATGTCTTAATTTTTGAAGTCTAATGTATTTATTTTTATTTCCTTAGATATTTATTTTCTTTTAAACAGTCATATTTTGCTGCTACTATTTAAAATATATTATTTCTTCATTAAAATCATTTTGTTAAGATACTTTTCATAATTAAAAAAATAATACATTTGCATATTTGTTTTATTCACAGAATTGATCATATGACTCAGTATAAATTGTTGATACAAAACAGCTTTGATCAGACATTATTCTTTTGTTAACTGGTATACAGCAATTCAGGTTCAAGGTTAGATACACATATTATTCTTATTACTTTGCAGCTACCTTGTTTATCTGCTCCAAAGTTTTTTAAAATTATAATTCTTGAGATTCTGAGATTTTGTCAGCGTGTATCTCCATATGATTTCTTTTTTTAAATTAATTGAACTCAATTTTTATCTCTTTCAGCATTTTACTTTTTTTTCAACATTTGTAAAAAGTCCTATATTTTATTTTCCTTTGCCCTGATCTATTGCATTATTTAATTCAGGTAACTAAATATTTATATTATAGAAATACTATTTAAAATTTTATTTATAAGAAATATATGTAGTATATTTCAAAATAATTTATATTACTTGGGAAAACTGAATTGTAAATACGGAAAAAATTATTTTAGTTGAATTTTTTTTCTAAGGATGTTGTGCTTGATCTGTGAAAGTTTAATAGCTATTATTTGAGGGAAAAAACCTGTTGTGAGGTCAAATACACTTAGGAAAACCTATGTTTGACAAATATTAAACATATTTCTTGAATCCATGATTGCAAATAGCATTTAAAGAATTCATGGGCACCGAGGAACTCTAAGAAGCAGTTTTATACTGAAAATTTCTCATATTTATTTTACTAAGAATACTTATAATTTAGGGAACATATCAAGGCACAGAATAGTTTAATAAATGTAACAAATCTACTTTAGAATATACTGCTTTGGGAATATATATATTTTTTACAATGGAAAATATTTTTATAATGAATTTTGTTAAATTTAATGTGGTATATTTCTAGACATTTCTAATATCTTTGCATTATAAAATACATTAAGAAATATTGTGTGAATAAAAGAGGAAGGGAGAATCATTTATTCATCATTGTTTTTCTCAACTTCCTCTTCCAGGATTTCAAAATGAATTTTCTATATCTTTGCTTTGGTGATTGTTTAGAAACTTGGTTGTCTTTTTTCTAGGTGATTGGAGTGACTTAAGTGAAAGGAATTGAAGGACAATCACTGCTGAAAAGCTTGATTAAGTTTATTTGAATTTTTTCCCTTTCACTACCAAGAGAAGAGTAATCAAGATCTGTCTGTATGGAAAGAACTGTTAACGGAGTCTTTCAAAAACAGCACCATGTAAAATTATTTTTCATATAAAAGTTATTATAATCAGATCAACAGCAGGGCATAGAAATTGCTTTGTAAAAACTAGAAACAATCAATCAACATGCATATCAACTGCCTATATCTTTGTAATAAATTGAGTTTTATTGGATACTGCTTGTTTTGTGGTGAAATTTTAGAAAAGCATTTGTCTATAGCAGTAAGTTTTTCCCTCAACAAGATTGACAAACCATTCTCTGAAATGTCTGAAATATTGGGGTTGCAGCCATATGTACTTTAATTAATTTAGCTCATATGGCTAAGTGTTTGCAAGCCTCTTTATGTGTAAATCTTTGGTGCATTATAGTGCATTATCAAACTACAATTCATTAAATAATGAAATCTTATGGACTTTATAATTTTCTTCCTCTTCTTACCCAGGAGTGAATAAATAAGATCCTTGTTCTAAATAATAGATTTTGTAAACTACTGTAAACTAGATTTTATAAAGAAAATAATGGCTTTATCTTTATAAGGATATATAAAAATAAATAAATAAATAAATGGATGGAAAGCTTGCTGCCATCTTCTGCCATCACCATCTTGCTGAACACAACTTTCACAGTCATGTTAAAAAGGCATATTGCTGATGTTGATCATTAACTAAGAAAATGAGCCATAGAGGAGACATTATGTTAAAGAACAGTTAATTGAGACAAATTCCCAAGAGACTTGCCTCTTGAAAACGGCCTATAACTGAAATCTTTTGAGCAGCAAGATGTCATTTTATAAACTTTTATGCTGAAAAGGTAAAAGCCAATCCCTGAATTTGAGAAGTAACCACACACCATACCATGTGACCTCTTATATCTATAAACTCTAGTCCACCTTTTACAATAAATTTAGTTATAGTAGCAAATATTTGGGCAATTGGCAAAAAGTTACAAAGAATAATTTTATGATACAGCAGTAGCTTTTGGACTTGAGGTTATTTATAATCTATGTTCTTAGTGGACTGCTCTTCATTTAAGATGCATAGATGCAGAATGAATATAGTAAGCAAGTTTACTCCCTTTTTGAGGAGTCAAAGAAAGGCGAGGAGTTCTCTGTCAAATAATCCTCAGTTGAAAACTTGACTCTACTTCTTCTAGGCTGTATGAACTTATGTATAGTGATTTACCCATCAGAAAAATAGCAGCAATAATGTGAGAGATTATAAGTATTAAATTAGGTGTTTAAAAGAGCTAATATTGCTCTTAGCTCACTGTTTGCAACCAATATGGGATAACTATTATTTTTTAAAGTAGGTTGCCCCTGAAAAAGTAGTCAATTCATTATGTAAAAACTTACCTTAGTTTTTTAACTTTAGACTCTTGTTGTAAGTCTTGAAGGCAAATATAATTCATTTTTCTCTTCCTTTTTGTGCGGTCATTTTTTTTTCTTTTCCAGCTTGTCACTGAAATCTCATTTATATTTTTTCTGGTGAAAGTGTTAGTAGATGGTGCCATTCCAAAATATCAATAGCTTGTGGAATCGATAAATCCTGAAGATTAGTCTGAGAAAGAGGGACTAACCTTCAAAAATTAGCTTATAAAAGCTTATGAAATTAGCTTGTACATTTATATAACCTTTAAATTTTAAAATTATCATTGCCTTGATTAATGCTTAATTTTAAGAGTATTTGTCTTATTTATCTTACAAAAAACCCTTAGATTTTAAAAATGTTTTTCAATTATAGAGTTTTGCCTCCTAAAGACTCAACAGTGGTATAGATTTTAGTATGTTTTATAGAGCTACTTTAGACCACTGAATACAAATTCACTAAATATCTGTACAAATAATCTGTAAATACTGCACTAATCCACTTATATCAAGTATCGAAAATAGTCAAACTCAGAAACAGACTGTAGAATGGTAGTTGCCAGGGTGGGTGAGGGGAAAGAAATTGGGAGTCATTAGTCAGTTTCAGTTATGCAAGATGGAACAGTTCTAGAGATCTGCTTTACAACATTGTGCCTATAGTTAACCATACAGTATTGTGCAACTAGAATTTTGTTAACAAGGTAGATCTCGTGTTAAATATTCTTACCACAATAAAAAAATCACATGTAACTTTCAACCACTCAAACAACAGAAAAATGAAGATTAAGGGCTCAGAGAGTATTTTTTAAACAAATATTTAAGTAATTTACAAGCTAGAGCTCACAAGAGACCACCTAAATTATGAATTTAAGGGCTACTAAATAATTCTGTTAATTTTTTTTCTGCTGAGGTTTAGGCAATTGTTCTGCTACCTTCCTATCCTTACCTACCTCTTCCCATGCCTACAGTAATGTTCACTCTGACCCTCAAATATCAAACTTGTTAATTATAGGAGAATTAGGTCTCTTTATTTTAGTGTTTACTGAGAAATGGAACCTATCATTGCTGCCTTTTATGTAGGTATTGTACTGTCATAAGGAACTCTTCGGCTTCCATATATACATAGGGACTGAATCCTGAAAACGAATAGATGTGCAACTATTTAATTGCATTAAGTGAACTAACCTTTTATTTTCTCTGGCTAAGAATCTATTTTAGGATTTAAGTCAGGTTGCATCGTGCCTCTCTGATGCTATAAAATCGACATGTATTTCTGTATACATTTAGATCACATTTTTCTTTAACGTGTGGTTTTAATTTTTATATTTTGTTTGCACTTGAGAATTGGTAACTATTATGTATTTTATGATATTCATGGCATGTTCTTATGTTCCTGCTTACTCAACACTGTCAGGAGGTATTTGAAAATGACAAAGTAATAATGGTCACTTTTTAGATTACAATAGCATAAGAATGTGATTAAGTTTTTTAATCCCCAGGCTACTGCTTGAAAATATGTTTTTGAGTATTAGCAAGAAGCATATTTCTGATATCATTTATCTTCTGGTGTTCAATAAGGCACACTTTATTCAGTTCTCACTGAGTTCAAAATTTATGTTACAAAGAAAAATGGTGTTCTTCTCCATGGTCCTGGGAGGCAATTTCATTTCTGAATATTTTCTATCAGGTCTAGTCTTATTTTACATAAGATGCAGCTGAATGGACAAGTAAAAAAAGGTTTATTGGTAGAACATTCCAATTCAATTGAGAACTTGGTCATATACATTGAATCTAAACATTATAATTAAATAAATGAATCAACCTTTGCCTGATGTTTTCTTAAATTTCCTCTTTACACTTTAGAAATTTAAAGCAAAGAGATTTTCATGTGTAATACAACATCACTCATTACCAAGTGATAAAGAAGGAAGAGGCAAAATTAATTGGTATCCAAAGTTGGTACAATCATTCATGTCTCTTTTAGTGTTCCAAAATTCTAGTGAAATAGGTATTGTTATTCCATGTTTAAGATGAGGGAACTGAGAGTCTGTGAATTAACTTGCTTATAGCCAAAGGATTAAAAACATGGCAATACTGGGATATGAACCTATTTTTGCCTAGCTCCAAAAGCCCTGCTCTTAGAGTTCTTTCATGCAGACTTTCAGAAATGAAAAATAATTTCTTTCATCTTTCTTAAACCACATGTTCCTACAGCCAAGTCCTCCAAAGTTTTTGTTACCCTTATGTGACTCTGTAATACAATTGGTTATTACAGTATTTATGGAATATTCTATTGTCTTTAGGGGTGTGGCTGGCCTGAGGTAGAGGCTTGTATGGACATATACTTACCAAAAGGAAATTTAACAGAGAGAATATCTGCTGCAGCCTAATGTAGCCTATTTTCATGACCCAAGCAAATATTATTTAAAATTTATTTTTAATTTTAAAAATAGCTTTATTGACATATAATGCATATAAAATAATTATTCATATATTTAAAGTGTATGATTTGTTGAATTTTGACATGTATATATTTGTGAAACCACCACAATCGTAATTATGAATATAACCATTATCTTCAAAAGTTTCCTCATGCCCCTTTTAACTAAATTCCTTCTTCTACTTCCTCCCACCCTGTCCTGTCCCAGGCAACCATTCATCTGTTTTCTGACAATATTGATTAGTTTGCATTTTGTGGAATCGTATATTAAACAGAAGCATATAATATGTCTTTTATTTTGCCTAGCTTCTTTAACTCAGCATTATTATTTTCAGACTCTTCCAAAACAATTTTAATAATAACCTAATCAATTTGGTCAGCAATGTTTAATGATTACATAGTGCTTGCTTTCACCAGAGCTGTTGCAAATAAAAAAATGTTTCTTTTTCCAAAAATTAGATAGGACGGGATATAATACTTTCCCTTTTTAGGCACAATACAGTTAGATGCAAAAAGTCAAGTGCTGTGCTTTGGGCAAAAACAGAAGCAATTAAAGAAAGATTATTTAAAAATCACAGGTTTCCCATTTTGTAAAATATCAAAATGATAAGAGTAGCTATTTTATTATGTTTCAATTCTTCCATGTGTTGTCAGCTCCTTCATAATACAAATATTTGTTGAATAAATGATGTTATAAATAATTTTCTTAAATACATATTTTTCATTATGCACACTAAAGATTCCTTAGTTTTCTGAAGATAAATTGAAAAGAGGACAATATCCTTAACCTCTGTTTAAATTATCAGAGATCAGGAGCTCAAGGCATGGGTCTCACTGGCCATGGGGGATTCAATTCCACTTGATTTGTGGCTTTTACATTCTTCCAGAGCTGAATTTATCTCCACTCCTGTCACATAATTGTCAAAGCTGTGGTTGCTGTCCAAGCAAGAAAGAAGAGCAGGGTATAACTGGTTCCAGAAAATGAAAGTATCTTTACATTTCTTTTATTAAAGTTTCTGTTGCATATATTCTTACCCTAGTTTCAGTTACTAGACCCCAAAGTTTTAAGGTGAGTATTTTACTTTCCATGGTAATGCTGAATTCTAGCGTGGAAATAAGACACAAATTTAGAAGACTTAAACTATAGACATCACATTTGACCTTAGATAACTCAGTTATCTAGATATTTCCTAGTTATGAAATGAAAATAATAATATTTTTAGTTGCTCTATGCTGTAAACATCATGAAGAAAAATAAAATATAAACAACCTGAATAGGCTTTACAAGCTTTAAGAGGCTACACAAACATAATTATATATCAGGCTCTCTTGAATTTCCTCTCAGGCTAAAAACTGTCGATTTGAGATTGAGTTGTTTTCTCAAGTCCAACTGATGTTAAAAAATCCAAATAGAGGCTGGACACAGTGGCTGACGCCTGTAATCCCACCATCTTGGGGGGCTGAGATGGGAGGATCGCTTGAGGCCAGGAGTTCGAGACCAGCATAAGCAATATAGTGAATTCTTTGTCTCTACAAAACTATAAGAAGAAATTAGATGGGCATGGTGGTGGGCACCTGTAGTGCTAGCTACTTGGGAGGCTGAGGAGAGAAGATCATTTGAGGTCAGGAATTTGAGGCTGCAGAGAGTTACATTTGTGCCACTGCACTCCAGCCTAGTAACAGAGCAAGACCCTGTCTCTAAAAGAAAAAATAATAAATAGATTAAATGCTTCTTCTGTTTATATCTGTATGAAAACTAATACCAATAAGTGTAATTATAGTGTAGAGAAACCCACATAGTTTATCCGAGGAAGATCTATTTCACTGGAAGCAGCTATTACCAATAAGCAATAGAAGGCATTACAGTGACTCTTAATTTGCAATTGTGCTTTTTCATCTTAACTTTAGTACATGTGCTGCCTAAACGAGCACTATTTTTCATCTTAAGCAACAGTTAAGATTGAGTGAGATTTAGTTGAAGTCTATAATTGGATAAACACCATCAAAAAGTTATGTCTTGTTCTTGGTTTCTCTCTGTTGTGCCTCTCTAGTATCCTTCCCCCCCCATTCCTCCTTCCACATATATGTTGAGTATCAATTATTTGATGCTTCAGGCATTTGATATTTATATAAAGTAATTCTTTAATTCTCACCAGAATTTGAATTTGATGATATATGTCTATATATAGGTGAGAATATGTTCTCAGTGAAGTGCAAAGTCACATAACCAAAGTGTGGAAAGGCAGGTCCATCTCTTGTTCAAAGGAACTGAACGTGGACCATGCAAGGCTGAACAGTGCTACATGAAGCACAAGGCTTCAGTGGAGAAACTCAGAAATCAGAGAATGCTGAGCCCTAAGGCATGCTATTGGCCTCTCTGAGGTCTGAATAAACAAGGGGATTTCCCTGATTTTGAAGGTATTAGTTATTCATTTCTCTAGGATGTTAACGTAAGTTCTTCAGTAGAACGCAACTGAAATATAAGTGTCCTTGTCTACAAACATAAGATCTTGCTAGAATTAATCATGAAATTGGTCTTGATGGGAAGAACATTGAAACAGGATCACATGTCTGAGCAAAGTACAAACAAAAGGGAAGTTCATAAATAAAAACACAGAGGTAAGAAAAGACATATTGACTGGAGTTTGGAATGCAGGAATACGTTTAGTTGAGAATGGTGAATTAACAAGAGTGTAAATTCGACCAGGTTTGCATTTTACACAAATGCACTCAAGGAGAAGGGAGATGGGTTGGCAACTTCTGCAAAAATACAATAAAAGCCTGTAATCCCAGCCCTTTGGGAGGCAGAGGCGAGAGGATTGCCTGAGTCCAGGGGTTTGAGACCAGCCTAGGCAACTTGGTGAGACCTCGTCTCTATGATTAAAAAAAAAAAAAAAACTAGCTGAGCATGGTGGAATGTGCCTATAGTTCCAGCTACTTGGAAGGGTGAGGCAAAAGGATCACCTGAGCCTAGCAGGTCAAGGCTGCGGTGGTCGTGAGAGTGCCACTGTATTCCAGCCTGGGCAACTGAGTGAGACTTTGACTCTAAAAAAACAACAAAAAAAAATACAACAAAATACAGTGGTGGCATGAACCTAAGTATATGGTGATTGATTTAAAGATAAATTCTAGTTTACAAAACTACATCAAAAAGTTGGTTATTCAGGCCCACAGTGCCCACAGACAAACTTCACTGCAAACAATTTGAACATAAGCAGATGCACATCACTTCTTACTAAAATAAAAGATATACTTACATTTATAGATGGACCCTTTCATCACAGATAGCAGAAGTCTACTTCAGATATGCACTACAAATCTCTTTAGCTAAAGATTTACCTCTTCCAGACAGTTTTACCTTGCTATTTTAATTTAATTTGGGGTTGACAAAATGAGTCTTAATTATTTCACCAAAATTATAATATAAGTAGAAGTATACAAGTATCTTTTATTCACCACAATTATTTTGAGATTTGTTCCATGTTGTAGCTGACATCACTAGATTATTTCTTTTTTTAGGAATAATTCTGTTTTTATTTATGGCCTTATGTATAGTTACAAATAATTGATATAATGATGTAATATTCCCAATGCCACAAAAATGTGATAAAGGTATATGTGAATATTGATTACATAGTTAATAAATATATAAAATATTGAATAACCCAAAGCAGGTCATTGAGAAATGTTTATAAGCATTAGATGTTGAATTTACAGATGTTGACAGTCAAAGTTGTTCAAACTCAGGGGACAGTCATCATAAATTCTTAGTGATGTTTAAAGTAACAATGAATAGCCAGTTAAGCAATAACTAAAGAAGCTTGTAATCATTTTCACATGCCTTGTCTCTATGATGATCGCTTGAGTTTGCATTATTTGTGATACAGGAGTCTGAACAGAGTCATAACTCCATTCCTTCCTGGTGAAGAACCTTTCAAGGAGGTATGGCATCCAGAAGACCTTGCTTATAATAAAATCCTTAAAGGCAATTTTACCATAAAGATCCTCAAAAATGGTGTATTCAGGAGGCTTTCCAAAAGGCCACCTTGAGTTTCAAGTAAGACTTTGGGGTCAATCAAAGGCTCATCATTGATTACCTTTCCCCACAATTTGGCTTTCAGGTACCATACTCCATAACTTACCTTCACCCAGGTCAGTTTATAGGGATTCAATGGTCTCTGGAGTTTCCTCTCCCAGTCTTCGCCCCCCTATGGAGAATTATATTTCCTCCTTTTGACTTAGCTCTGTGTTGTACTTTAGCTCTGAAGAAACTAGGTTTATCCTCTTCATTGCATACATCCTCATAGGTTTGTCGGTACTCAGACGCAAAGTCAAACTGTTTCAGGATGAGCTCTTCAACAATGCTAAAGTCTCTGAAAGTAGCAACCAATTCACAGAAGTCGAGGATTTTTCTTGATACGTATCTGTGGTGAAGACATTAAGAGTGTAAATCTGTTGTGCTTGGCTTCTCCTCCTGAAACAAGTCTTCCAGATGGGGCACGGGTTTGTTGGGAGGTCCCAGGAAAACTTTCCTAAAAGGATGTTTACAAAACTTCATGGGCTTCCGGGTGCTCTTCCTTTCGCCCTCACAGTAAGTCCATGTTTCCTTCGGTTTCCTCTCAGGATCCAGCGCTTCCAGGACCTTTAGTAAGAGATCTTCAGGTTTATCTTCTTCCACATTGGGGTAGAGGACCAAGGGATGCTCCGTCAGGCAGGCTTGGATATCCCCTAACAGTCTTGCGTGCTACTGGGCTGGCGGAAGCGTGGAAAATAGGCCTGCTTCCTTGGACAGCTTTCTCTGACTCGTTTTGGGGGCAGGTTGGGGAACTCTAAGAAATCGTGAGGAGAAAGGCCTCCTTAGGGCTGAGAGTGATCAGACACTCAGAGGGAGGACAGTCTTTCCTAAGGTGTCCAGAAAAATATCCACTGCGGGCTGTCAGATATATGATGTGCAAATTTTTCTCAACTTTGGCTTTTCAATTTCATTGTCTTACAAATGTCTTTCAAAGAGAAGTTTTCTAATTTGATGAAATCCAATTTATCAATTTGTTTTTTTTAATGGATTGTGCTTTTTGTGTTGTCTCTAAGAAAAGGTTTTTCTATCCAAATGCCACAATTTTTTTTCATTGAGATCTGTGATCTATTTAAAGTTTTCTAAATGGCACAAGATAGGGAACTTTTTTATTTTAAAAATGTTTATCTTTTGCCTATGAATATAAAAAACTCCAGAAGTTTTTATTTTTAAAGACTATCTTTTCTCTACTAAATTAACTTTGGAACTTTGTGGAATATCAGTTTCCAAATTTTTGTGGGTTCATTTCTGGACACTCTTTTCTGTTCCATTGATTTTTCTCTCACACAAAATTTCACACTCTGTTAATTGTCTTTATAATAAGTCTAGAAATAAGGCTGTGTTAATTCTCCAGTAAGGTTTTTCCTTTACAAACTGTTTTGGCTCTTCTAAGTCCTTCAAACGTCTATAGAAATTTTAAAATCAGTTTTTCACTGTCTAAGAAAAGTAACTGTTAGCATTTTGATTAAGATGTTGAATATATAGGTCAATTTTGGGATAACTGATTATATTAATGATATTAAGTCTTCTGATTCCTGAAAAAGGTATATCTTTTCATTTGTTTATGGAATCTCTAACTTATTTCAGAAATATTTAGTAATTTTCAGTGCATATCTTTCATATCTATTTTCTTCAGGTTTTCCCAAAATATTTTGTTTTTGATACTATTATATGTAGTATTGTATTTTTAATTGCAATGTTCAATTTTTCATTATTAGTATATATAAATAAAATTTATTTTTGTATATTGATCTTATAGCATCCAACTTTGGTAAACTCATGTATTAATTTTAGGAGCATTTTTTTTAGATTCCATTGAATTTTCTATATAGATGATCAGTTGTCTATGAATATAGATATTTTCCTTTCTTCCTTTCCAATCTGAATATCTTTGTTTCCCTAGCTTTATTGCACTGGCTGGAACATATGTATAACATTAACTAGAAATGATAAGAGTGAAATATTTTGTCTTGTTTCTGATTTTAGGGGGAAGCCATTAAGAATGATGTTAGCTGTAGGGTTTTTGTACATATACGTTTTTGGTTTGAAGAAATGTTCTTTGATTCCTAGCTTGCTAATAGTTTGTGACAAATGTTTTGTATCAAATGGTTGAATTGTGTCAATTTTTTTCTGCACCCATCGTCATGTTTAGACAGCTTTTCTAATTATGTTAAAATAACGAATCACAATGATTTGATGTCCAAGCGGTAAATATACTTTGAATTCCTGGAATAAACCTCAATTGGTTTTTATTCTCTTTATTTATACTCTGTATATGTTGTTGAATTGGTTTTCTAAAACATTCCAAAATATTTGTGTATCACTGGTGATGAGGGATATCCGGTGACTGTTTTTTCTTTAATGTTTTGCTTGGTTTTGTTATCAAGGTAATGATGGCTTCATAGAATGGTTTGAAAAGGATCTCATCCTCTTCAGTTTCTGGAAGCATTTGTGTATGATTGATATTATTTCTTCCTTACATACTTTGTAGAGGTCACCAGAGAAGTTCTAGGCCTCAGGCATTCTTCGTGGAAAGGTTTTTTAAACGACAAGTTTGATTTCTTGAATATACATAGGGATATTCAGATTATCTTTTTATTTCTGAATAAACTAACTTAATCAGTGTATTCCAAGGAATATATCTATCTCACCTGTGTTGTCAAAATTAGTCCATAAAGTGTTACTACTATTCCCTGTTATTCTTTAAATATCTGTGGAATATGTAGTGATGTCACTTATGTCATTGTTGATTTTAGTAATCTGTTTCTTCTCTCTTTTTCCTTGATCAGACTGGCTAGAGATTTTGCTGGTCTTCTGAAATAACTAAAGAACTAGCTTTTAGTTTTATTGATTTATCCTTGTAGTTTTTCTGTTTTTTATTCCATTGAGTTATTCCAATTTTGTTCTACTGTTGACATGCACTTTGCTTTTATATATGTTGTGAAATCCACACTACTTTTTGAAAAATGGCACTTACTTAAATACTATATTCTTATTTATTTTATTTATATTTTCTGTTGATTTTAATATAAACAAATCTTATGTATTTACTCATGTACTTATCAATTGCACTAATCTCCATTCCTTTGTGTAGATCCTTATTTCCATCTGCTGTAAGTTTCTTTCTGCCTAGAAAAAGTCTTCAACATACTTTTGTACTCTATGTCTGGTGGTGATAAATTTGTTCACCTTTTCTATGACTGAAAAGTTTTTATTTTGCCTAGGTTTAAAAATATGTTTCCACTGTGGATGTAATTCTAGATTGGTTGATTTTCATTTCTTTTTATACTATTTTCTTTCTTGAATTTTTCAGACAAGAGGACTCATTTCACCCTAATATGTGTTTCTATGTGTGTGTGTCAATGTCTTTTTTCTCTGGTTGCTTTTAAGATTATCTATGTATTGCTGTTTTTGAGCAATTTAATCATGTTGTGATGGCATCATTTTCTATGTTTCTTTTGCTAAGGTTTTGTTGAAATTCTTGGATTTGTGGGTTTCCATCAAACTTGGAAAAAATGCCATTGTCTCTCCAACTATGTTTTCTGTTCTTACTTTTCTCTCCTCTTCCTCAGAGACCCTAATTTGTTACAACTCAATGATGCTATGGTATTTTAATGTTTTTTAAATTTGCAATTTATTTTATTTCTCTTGCTAAGTCTTCAAGTACACCAACCTTTTCTTCTGCAATGTCTAATATATTATGGATGCAATCCAGTGTTTTTAAATTTTGTACTTTGAAGTCTTCATTTTTAGAAGTTTGTGAAATTCTTTATATCTTCCATGTCTCTTTTAAACTTATTTAACATTTTGTATATAGTTATAATTGTTTAAATGTCCTTTTCTTGATAATGCTAACATATTACCAATTATGTGCTTGTTTTGATAGCTTTATATTTACTTTATAGGAAGATTACTGCCTTTCTTTCTTTGCATTTCTGATAATTTACCATGGGATGCCAGACATTGTAAATTTTACCTTAGTGTCTGATGGTTACTTTTACTTTTTTACAAATGTGTTTGACTTTTGTTCTGGGATGCTATTAAGTTGCTTGGAAATTGATACTTTTGGGGATTTTTTTAGTAGTGCTCATTCTATAGCTACATATCACTACTGAGGAAAGACTCTTTCACATTTTCTTTTTTTTTTTCTTGTTTGAGTTTCTTTTATTTTAAATGTTTTAT
>CAUYQG010074492.1:0-49234 GCA_963574415.1 Tarsius wallacei
TATATGAGAAGCCCTTTAGCTCCAGTTTCCTGGTCACCAAGGCCTGCAGTTTTTTCTTTTTCATTATTTTAAAATACTTATTCCCATAAACCTTTAATCATATTGCCTAAGCCCCAAAATCATATCATAATACCACATATATATACTTAATGAATCTTATCCTATTACACTAATTTTAAATCTACTATGTGCTGGACTTTTAATCTTTTTTACCTAAATCAATCTTACAAATTGCCTTAAATCCTAAGCTAGTAATTAATTTTTTATAACAATCTTACTATGCTATTATATCTAATACATTTTATCTAAATTCCTGTATTATTATTAAATCAAGTAAACTAAAATCTTAAAACGTTTATGACTAATGGAATAAATTCAATTTGACGTGTTTAAAATTTTAATAACAAAATGGGATAAAAAAGGTTATAAATTGAAAAAAGCCAAACCGTAAGGTGGGAAGTGGAAGGCAGGAACAGTGACATTCTAAAGTTAGCTGTGTATGCTTAACTTGCTGTTTTCTTTATGCTTGATGTTGCAGGATTCTTCTTGGCTAATTGTGTCAGAAAAGGTGGAAGGCAATGGAAACCAGCCCCCGGACTCGCTTTGCAGTCCTAGGGTACTCAGCCCATCCGGACTTTGTCAACGAACGGGCCTCCAAGGCTGGCTCCCAACAGTGTGCAATTCCATAAGCCTAAGGATGGACAGTAATGTGTCTCAGAAAGATACTCAAAGGCCTAGATTTTCCATATTTGAAGATTTAAATTTTTTTTCTGCCTGCAAATTACAAAACCAAGACCAGCTGTATTCTCAAAAGAAAAAGCTCAATTATATTCATGCCAGGTGGAGTTCCACTTTTGTAACGTTAATATAGACTTTTGTCACAGATCCAACATAGTCTCCCAAACATGGCCCTACCCTAATATCTGGAACCTGGGCATATGTTACCTCCCATGGCCAAAGGGAGTTTGCAGATGTAAGTAGGCTGCTGACCTTAAGGTAGGGAAACTATCCAGGTGGACCCAATCAAATCATCTGAGCCCTTAAAAACAGAACTTTCTCTGGGTGGAGTTAGAGAGATGCAGCAGAAAGGAAGTCAGGGAGATTCTAGTCATGAGAGGGATTCAGTGCACCATTCTGAGATGTATGGGTCACATGCAAAGGCCCAAGAGAGGCCTCTAGGAACTGAATGTGGCCCTTAGTGTGTCACCAGCCAAGAACCAGGGACCTCAGTTCTACAAGCACAGATAACTGAATTTTACCAACAATCTGAGTGAGCTTGGAAGCAGATGAGGAATGTGGCCCTCCTAATAGCTCAATTTCACCCCACAAGACGCTAAAAAGAAGACCTAATTGAGCCATGGTATACCCAGACTTCTGAGCTACAGATCTATGAGATAATACATGGATGTTGTTTTAAGCCACTGAATTTGTGGGGATTTATTCAGGCAGAAAGAGAAAATGACTACAGGCCTTCATTGAGGGACCTTGAAGGGAAGCTTTGCCATGGCCTCTTACTATCTAAGATCATCTGCAAAGCATCTCTCTGCCGCTTATTGCTGACTGCACAGCTAATGAAGAAAACTCCATGAGCCGAGAACACTGAGATTTTCATCTCTATCTTGCAACAGCTTTCTTCCTGGGCAAGAGCTTCCCTCAGTATGACATATTTGGAGCTCTGTAGCCTTCTTAGGAGCCAGAATGTGGTCATTTCCTCAGCCTGCCAGGGAACTTGCCCAGACCAGCCCAGTCCAGTGTCAAACCCCAAGGAAGCTGCCATCAAAACATAAACATTTGTTTCATGTGTCCAGCACCTCCAGCTGCAAAGTGGAGAGAGCTTATTCTGCAGCAAAAGCAGAGCATCAAGTAAAACATTTCTGAGAAAGACCTAGCAAGCCGACACTAGGAGACTGTCTCCTGTTCAGCAAAGTATTCTACTGAAATAGGACTGGAACAAAGGGCTCTGGTGGTATTATCCTAGATTCACTGTGAATGGTTGTCTTCCTTGGGCAGAGGCCAGTGCTACTGTGGTCAAGGTCAGGGATTGGCTCTGGAGGCAGGCCAATTAGCTCCAGTCTGTTTTATGGAGACAGACGCCCTCTAATTCAAAATGTCTTTATTGAGCACCTAGTATTTGTTAGGCCCTGTGCTAGGGGCCACAGGGTCAGAATGTCAGACTCCCCCCATCCATAAAAAGTCACAGTATAGTTGGAAGATGAGCCTGTAAACAACTGTCACCAACACAAAGAAAGATTCACTGGTGCTCCTTAAACGTATAGGAAATCTTTCACAGTTGTACAGAGGTAGGAGATACGAACTCTGCCTGCATATTCCAGAGGAGGTGTCACAGGAAAGATGGTAATTGAGCCAGATTTTGATGGAGAGTTGGGGATAAACAGGAGTTGATGACGTGTATTTTGTGCTTTACATTTTGCTGTTTCACTGCAGTGGGATTTTGGTAGGCAGAAGATGAGGCAGGAACCTGTGGGATGAGGTATAAATAGGCATAAAGATGTACAAGTTCATGATTTCCAGCGACTAGGTGGTCTCACTGAGACCAGGATATTGTTGCTTCTAGTTTTTCTCTGTGGACAGGAACTATATCCTGGCATATGCCTGCATTTGCATCTGTATTTATTTCTACAAGAGGGGGTCCCAAAAAACCCGGAATTATTTTTTGGAGGGAAGGCCCCTCGTAGCAAAGGCTTCCACCATTAGGTAAATATTCTAGGAACCCATCAGCACCAGTGTACCAGCTAGCATTGTTGCAAGAGGCTGCATTCAACTTCAGTGATTTTTTTTTTTTGAGATTCTTTCAACATGTTTACCGATTTCATGATGGGTGATTTACAAGCCCATCCCGTACTGAATGTTCAGCAGTTTTTGACCCCCATGCCCCATCCTCCCTATTTACCCTGAGTGACTTTTTTTTTTCGTTTTCCTAGATGAAAAATGTCCTCAAAGAGAAATGTTTTGCCAATGTGGAAGAGGTGAAACAAAAAACAGCAGAAGCACTAAAAGGCATCAGAATTGATGAGTTCAAAATCTGCTTTGATAAGCGGAAAAAGTGTCTTGAAAGGTGTATTGCATCAAACGAAGAGTACTTTCAAGGTGACTGAAGTTTAGACATGTAAGAATAAATCCACAATTTTTAGTAAATAAATTCCAGGTTTTTGGGGGTCCCTCATATACCTACCTATATATATTCAAATCTGTGATTTCTCACAGTATCTTCAATTCCAAACAACCCTCGGGGTTCTGTCTAGTTTCCTCACTTTCCATATTGGTGCCTTCCTTCTCCAGCAGTGAAACACAGCCCCATGTGTACAAATGTTCCTGATGAATAAGGTACATTGAGATCAAGAGGACAGATGTGAAGGGTGATTTGGGATCTGCTAGGGAGGACCTTAATTGACATGATAGGATAAAATACTTTATCTTTTAGGTATTGGTAAATTACTCAAGATTTCTGAGGAAAGAATGGTAAGATTTAGCCAGAAGAGTAAAGTCAACTGTCATTTAAATAGAACTAAATAAGGTTTTTAAGTAGAAAGGGGAGACCTGGGGACATTTTTGCAGAGTTGTAAAAGTCCTCTTGGACTACATTCAACTGTGTTGCAAGATTGCTTCACTCAATGTTGGCTGCCATCCTACTGAGATGCCCCAGTGTGATAAACTCAGTGTATTCCTTCTCTGGCATGCCTTTTTCTTGGAATCTTAAAGCCACAGTGAAGGTTCTCTGGAGGATACAATGCACACATCTTTGCTCATCATCCCTGTTGGTAACAAGGATTCATTTTATTGATCCGGGAGTGACATTGTTACTTAGGTATTCTATAAATGAATGACACCTGTCATAATGAGGCTGAGATTCATTGTCGGAGGATTACTGAATCCCTTTTTTCAATGATTATGCATAAGTCAGAGGTTTTTGTGTGGCAAATAGTTAAAAACCCAGCTAGCATAAACAGCAAGAAATTTTAATAATTCATGTGGCTAGAAGTCCAGGGCTGACTTGATGCAGTGGCTCCGGATCTCTTTGTTTGTGATCCTTTTGAAGCTGCTTTCTTCTCAGGCTTGTAGTGAGATGATTACATTTTGGAATCTCATTTCAGTGCCTAACATTATCTGCAGGAGAAAAATAGTTTCTTCCAGGATCTCTTCAGGAAGAGGAAGAAAAACTTTTCCAGAAGATTCCATTAAACAGATGCTGGAGAGGATGTGGGAAAAAGGGAACACGTCTACACTGTTGGGAGTGTAAACTAGTATAACCTCAATGGTCTCCTTGTATCTTAACAAAATTTTATGTGTTCTTTTCTTTCTATTTTTTGGGAGAAAAATCTTAAATTTAGAGAAAAGCTTGAAGAACAGTACAAAACACTTTTGTTCTCTGAATTATGTGAGACTAATTTGCCAACAAGAAGTTCCAGGCACCAGAATAATTTAGTATAATTTCCTACCAACAAAGACATTCTCCTACAAAGTCAAAATTTAATCCACAGACTCCATTCAAGTTTTGCCAACTGTCCTAATAATGTCCTTTATAGCAGGGGTCTTCAACCCTGGGCTTATTGGTCTGTGGCTTGTTAGAAACTGGGTTGCACAGCAGAAGGTAAGTGGTGGGTAAGCAAGTGAAGTTTCATCTATATTTACAGCCACTCCCCATTGCTTGCATTACTGCCTGAGCTCCACCTCCTGTCAGAGCAGCAGCAGCATTAGGTTCTCATAGGAGCATGAACCCAATTGTGAACTGTGCGTACGAGGGATCTAGGTTGTGCGCTTTTTATGAGAATCTAATGCCTGATGATCTGAAGTGGAGCTGAGGCAGTGATGCTAGCACTGCAAATACAGACTAACATGAGTAGTGAGGCTTGACTGCACAGAGACCATAATAAATCAATTGCTTGCAGACTCACATCAAACCCTATCAGTAAGTGGCAAATGAGTTGATGTACTTTAGTTGTACAGCTGCATCTGGTGTGGCAGGCTTTGAGTCAGAATCTGACATTTATTTTAGCCCACATGTGGCCCACCCATTATTGTATTTACCACGTTTATCTGTGCCTCTTTTTTATGGTGAGTTGCATAATTATTTTATGTATTACAATGTAATAATAATAGAAATAAAGTGCACTGTTATGTGCCTGAATCATCCTGAGACTGTCCTCCCTGCGACCCCAGTCCATGGAAAAATTGTCTTCTGTCAAACCAGTCCCTGATGACAAAAAGGTTGAAGGCTGATACTTTACAGGATCTTTGACTTTCATGATTTTGACATTTTAAAACAATATAGCCCGATTGTTTTATCAAATGTCCCTCAGTTTGGGGTTTATCTGGTGTTTCCTTATGATTGAATGCATGTTTTTATTCTTGGCAGGAATATCACAAAGTGATGTTGGGATTGTCTCACTGCATCTTATTACCTGGCCTGTGATTTTAATTTGTTTCATTATTGTAGATGTTAATTTTTATCATTTGATGAAAGTGGTATCTTCCAGACTTCATCACAATAAAACTACTTCGTCTTTTATTTTTTTCTTTGTAATTAATAAATATCTTGTAGTAAGTTACTTTGAGAAATTGTGGATACATACTTACTCATTAAATTTTTAATATTTCTATTTATCTATATATTTATATTAGTATGGACTCATGAATTCCTATTTTATTCAATAGGTTATGATTTGTAACTATTGTTAATTATTTTGATGTTCAGATCATCCTTTGCTTGACTGGTAGGAAACCCTTTAAGCTGGCTTCTGTGTCTTTTTGAAATGTCTCCTAATTCTTTGGGCACATTCTTATTTTCTGGTAGAATAAGATGTTCCAGGCCCATTTTGTCCTTTTCCCGCTCTAACTATGGTACCAACCATTTCTCTAAGAAGTCCTAGTTCTACTTAGTGGAGAAAGGTATTTATAAGACAAAATTTGGGTACTGAGTATTCTCATTGTTGCAGTGAAATTATGGTTTCATTGCTTCTAGATTCTCTCAACAGACAAGGCTAGGGAATATATCCTGCTATATATACTTGCACATACATCCATATCTATTTCTACATTGAGTAATCTATATATCAAAATCCATGAGTTCACACCAGTGTCTCCAATTCCAGCACAACATCACAAGAGGCAAACTAGCTTATCTCTTTCCACATTTGTACATCTCTACTCCAGTAGTGAGAGACTTGGCTCCTATAATTTTCATCATATTTGTTTATTTGACTGATTCCCTATATGTAATCCATTTTCCAATGCTGTAGTTCCTCCCTTCAGCGTGGCTCCAATACCCTGCATCCCCTTTCACGGGAGTCTCCTTTCATAGCTTATCAGCTTACACAGTGATATCTGAACCAGTCGCTAAAAGAGAGATGCAATAAACTTTATTTAGACCAACCAATCAGAGCTGCCTCTGGAGCTGGGGTGGGGTCATCTTTTACTGGAGTATGTGGACTATGATTAGGAAATATAGATATCTAAAAAAATAATTAAGGTCCTCTTAGGAAGGAAGAAAGGAGATGGATGCTGAATTAGCAACAACAGTGACCACTGAAGAGCCATACACATTCCTGTCACTAAAATGCACTCTCATCCCAACACCACGTTAGACTGAAAGTATATCTCTTGTGTCATCTTTCCAATCAGGAAGCAAAACTCCTTGGTGCTAGAGACAAGGAACAATGTCTGATTGCCCAGAAAAGAACCAATAATGTAAACAGCCACCATGAACAGCAAACTATTCAAACACAGATTTTGGAGTACAGCCCAGGGCTTAAGTCATGGCAGAATAAATATATTCTGAAATCACAGCTTGGTTCTTCCCTATCTCAGTCCTCTTCTCCTTTCCCTTCCCCCTACAATTATTTGAATTAAAGCCATGTGAATTTAAAATGTTAAAGACATTGGCAGATTTTTCTATGGAAATGTTACACAGATTTCTACTCTCACCAAAGTGTTGATGAATCCAAGTTCCTCTACACCCAAGCCACCTGAACCGACACAATGTATTATCAGACTTACAAATTTTATCCAATCTGAAAATTGGTACTCATTGTAGTTTTGATTTACATTTCTTTTATCATGAATACAGTTAAACATCTTTTCATTGGTTAAATATCATTTTAATTTTTTCCGTGAAAGCCTATTTATATCCTTGTCTACTTTTTCTCATGGAATGAATGGTATTTTTTTCTTACTTATTTTGTGAGAGCTCTTTGTATATTGACAAAATTGCAATATGATTTTGTGATATGAATTGCAAATATTTTACCTACTTTGCTTTTATGGTACTTTTTCCAGTTAATAATTTTTGGTTCCTATGTTATAAGATGTATTAATCATTTTCTTTTTGATACATTGATTTTGTGTTTTTTTGCTTAGGATTTTGTGTCCTGAAGCATGAAAGTCTGTATAAAGAATGTTACTGGTAAGTCCCACCCCTCCCCTTCCGCCATTCATCTCAAGCCATTTGGTCTCTACCCCCAGATCTTGACATTTCCTCTCTGCTAGTGTGGACACTCAGTTGAGGCTTTTCATAATCATTCCTTTGTCATAAATTGAGAACCTATTATATGCCAGGTGCTGTTCTTGGTGTTGGGGATACAAAGGGTCAGGCAAGTAAGTCGTAGCCTGTGCCTTCCTGGAGCTCAGAGTCTAATCATGTGAACAAACAAGTTGAATAAAGTGTATAATAAAAGAATGTATGGGGAGAGTAGAGCAAAAAGTCAAACCATCCAACCAACCAAACAAACAGCCAAGAAAGTCTTATAAAGGTGGTGACCTTTGATTTGAGTCTTGAAAGTGGAATAGGTTTTTATCAGGAAGATTAAGAGCTGGGTAGAGAAGGGCATTCCAGGCAGAGGGACCATCTGGGCTACAGCTGTGGCTGCCACAGTGGGTGTGAGAGGGCATACCTTCAAGTAGGGAAGGCCCAGATCACTGAATGCTGAATTTGGGCTTTGCTCTTAGGCCTATTGAGGGTTTTAAGAAGGGGAGAGGTTATTAAGTCTGTAATACAATGCAGTTTTTGATAGCAGGGTAGAAGGGTAGGGGAGGAATGACAGAATTGGGGACTCGGAGACCAGATATGAAGCCACAGTTAGCATGACTCTTGCAGAGGGCCAGGACCTCAGTGGTAAGCAGTAGAAGGGATAGAAATCAGAGTGTGGGTGTGAAGGGGGAAGACTAGCCAGGGTTGGGTCTGTTAGAGGAAGTGGTTTGCATATTGGGCATACTGGGGGAGAAGGAAGTGAGAGAATGGGAAGTGACATGGAAGGGAGGATTTAGGAGGGCTCTGAGTCTCTTTAGGTGTGGATGATGCTGCTGACTACTGAGGAGATCTGTAGGGTAAGGTGGTTTAGTTTTGGACTTGCCATGTCTGAGGTGTTGGTGGGCCATCCAAGTAGAGATGACCCTTAGACCACTGGAAATAAACAGCTGGTTCTGGAGAAATCCTAGATTGGAGCCACAGATTTCTCTTAGTCATTGGTTGTGGTAGTCCCCAGCAGTGGATGACATGGCCAAGTAATGACATAAAATTCAGCATCTTATGTGTATATTTTAATTTAACAAATACTTATGTAGCACTTGCTATGAACCAGGTACTTTATACATATTTGTTCATTTAATACAAATACAACTTTGAGGAAGATACTATTATTATCCTCATTTTGTAGATGACAGATGTGAGGGTCAGAGAGGCTCATAAATCTGCCCAAGGTCTTGCAGATCATAGTGGAAGAAATGGGGCTAGAACCCAGGCTGTCTGGCCACAGCATTCATGCAACTTCCCACCACATTTTGCTATGTTGCCTCTTTATATGGCATTTGGATTGTCAGTGTGTTTATCAGGAGGTTAATGAGAGCAAGACTAACTGCCACTTATTTTATTCTGGGCTCAGGTTCTTTGTATAAAAATTCTACCCTCTGCCTTTACAGGTAAAAACTGAGACATTTGTGAGTTAAAGAAGAGCCTCTGGGTTTAAGGGCAAAGCCACCATGCAACCTGTGCCTTTTCTCCATAGATACAGGAAATTGAATGACAATGGGTGGCCAACTTGGAGGGTGACTAGGCTTACATTTTTTTTTTTTGAGTTGGAGTCTCACTCTGTTGCCCAGACTGGAGTGCAGTGGCACGCTCATGGCCACCCCAGCATCGACCTGCTGGACTCAGGTGATCCTTCCGCCTCAGCCTTCCAAGTAGTCGGAATGACAGATGCATGCTACCACACCCAGCTAATTTTTTTTTGATTTATTGTAGAGATGAAATCTCACCAAGTTGTCCAAGCTGTTCTCAAACCCATGGGTTCAGGCAATCCCCTCACCTTGGCCTCCCAAAGTGCTAGGATTACAGGCTTGAGCCACCATGCCCGGCCTGACTGGGTTTACTCTTATTACTTGTCCAGTTTCAGTTAATTTCCTCTTAGCTTTGCTACTCTTCCCCTCAGTGACTGTTTGTTTTGAGTTTTACAAAGGTTCAGATGGTTCTATTGTAAGTTCACCATTTCTACAGTAAATCTTCTTTCAAAACTTCACATATCAGTGATAGATAATATATAAAGAGAAAACAGTGACAGATCATAGCCACATTTGAAAACAAGACAAAATTTCTACGAGCCGGGAGTATAACAGAAACACAACTCAGAGGGATGTGCTTAAAGTCACAGGCTTTCTAGGTCTAGTTCCTGAAGCAGGCACAGTGGATAGGAATTTGTATTCTGCCAAGTTGTGGGCACTAAATGCACTTCACATGGGACGAGGGACCTGGGTAAAGCTCATTGCATGAATACAGATGCTGGGATGGGGCTTTCTCTGATAAGATGGAAGCTGGAAAAAGTTACTGCTGACAGATTTTTTGTTTTGGAGCCCCTGGCTTATACAACTACCTAAGGAGGCTGGGAGGGAGATTCAGCCTTGTAACTAGGACCTGGGCCAAGTTGCCTGCTGCCTCAATGACCAAATCTGAAATACCTCAAGACTGGGGGATCTGAGAGAGGGGTAGGTAGAGTTGACCAACAAACTGCTGGGCTGGGAAAGAGGAGGGAGAGAGAGGCAAAAAGAGAAATATATATATATATATATATATATATATATATATATAGAGAGAGAGAGAGAGAGAGAGAGAGAGAGAGAGAGAGAGAGACAGAGAGATTGATTTCCACTCAAGATGAGACTACACATGAAAATTCCTAAATATATTGAAAATAAACACCAAGGAAGTCTACCAACATAATAAATTATTGTGAGATTAATTCACTTTAGGCAAAATGATAATAATATATTAGTTAGCTAGTTACAAAATTTACCTTTTTTTGTTGTTGAGCACATAGATAGACTATGTTTTTTAGCTTTCCTTGCAATTAAATGTGACTATATGGTTGAATCCTAGCCAATAAAATATGAGTAGAAATGATTTGTGCCACTTGCATAACTGGCCCATAAACACTTTTGATATATGCTTTTTCCATCTCTTTCTCCATTTACAAGTTGACTGGAATGGAGAGAGCCACTGTAACCTTGGAAGCACATTTGGAAAAGGGCAGAGCTCACATCAACCTGGGTCCTTCAATGACCCTTTGCAGGAGAGCAGCTCACCTGTCATGTGACAGCAGGACTGTCACATGTTCAAAAATAGCTTCTATGGTGTTGAGACACTACATCTTTGAATTGTTAAAGACATCAAAAATAGAAAGCTTATTTTAAAAATGAATAAGAAATAATTTTTGAAAAGTGGAAATAAAATATCAGTAGATGAATAGGCATTCAGAAATTCTAGAAATAAAAGCAATAATAAATGAAAGTGTAAAACTAGGTAGATTAAATTGAGTGAAAAATCTAGACTAGACACAGTTGAAGAGAAAATTGATGAACTGGAAATATCACCAGAATGTACAACAGAGAGAAAAAGAAAAAATACGAAAGAGAAGTGATGGGTCACAGAAAAAAGTTCAAGGGGCTCCAATAATCATATATGAGGAATTCCAGAAAAAGTCAAGAAATGATTGAATAGTGGAAAGTCATATTTTAAGATACAGATGGTTCAACTTATGATTTTTTGACTTTGCAATGGGACAAAAACATTACACTTTCAGTATACTCTTTGCTTATGATGGGATTACATCTTGATAAACCCAGTTGAGGAACAAAACATTGATGAGAACTTTTCAAAATTGAGGGAAAACACTAGCTCTCAGGTTAAAAATGCACACTGAAAAGCAAATCCACATCTTGATGTATTGAAATAAAATACTGAACATCAAAAATTAGGATAAAATGTTAAAGGTTACTAGAAAATAAATGAACAGCAAACTTACAAAAAAGATAATTAGAATGACATCAGACATTTTAACAATGATAAATTTCAGGAGCCACTGGAGTAATATCTTTAAAGTACTGTCAGATAAAATGAACAACCCAGAATTTTATACACAGCTAAACTATTCTTCATTAATGAAGCCAAAGTAAATAAACTTTCAGATCAACTAAGATTGAGTCCACCACCTATAGATTCTCACAGAAAGAACTAATAAGGATATATTAGTCAAGAGAGGAAAAGTGAGCCGACAGGGTAAGTGCAAGACCTGAGAATCAATGATGCACACAAATATAGCACTTAATAATATATATTTTATAAAAGGTAATCAATGAGGAAAAATATATACTTTTTGTGTGTATGTTAAAAACAAGAAACACAACTCAAAGTCTAGAAAACATTCATGAGGAAGAGGATTTTTGGTGGATAGTTGAGGCATGCTGAGATTCTTGTCTTGTTTGAAAGGAGAATAAAGACATTGAATACATTTAACTTTCTTATATATGTTTAGTGGTTTTTATTGCTAAAAATTGAAGACAGCAACTTAAAGAATAGAGCACAATATATCCTTCCAAAGCAGCAAAGGACTTAAATAACAAAAACACCAAAATTTGAGAACTTAGGAGTAAAGAAAAAAGCAGCAAAAGAAAAAAACATGATAAACCCAAAGCATGGAAGTTGGTAGAAATATGTTCGATTAGATTAGTAATAACAATAATGTAAATAGTTGAAGGCCTTTTTAAAAGACATAGACATTCAGATTTGATTTTTGTTTGATTTCATTTTATTTTTAAATTTTTTTGAGTTGGAGTCTCATTCTGCCATCCAGGTTGGAGTGCAGTGGCATGCTCACGGCCACCACAGCCTCTATCTGCTGGGCTTAGGTGTTCCTTCTACCTCAACCTTCCAAGTAGCTGGAACTACAGGTGCAAGTTACCATGCCTGGATTATTTTTTGATTTATTGTGGAGACGAGGCCTCACCAAGTTGCCCAGGCTGGTCTTGAATCCCCAGATTCAAGTAATCTTGCCTCGGCCTTCCAAAGTGCTGGGATTACAGGCTGAGCCACCATGCCCGGCCAAGATTTGATTTTTAAAACTGAAGTTCAGCTTCATGTCATTTACAAGATACATACTTAAAAAGAAATGACACAGACTAGTCAAAAATGAAATGAAAACACTATACATCAGACAAACGTTAATTTATTTTATTTTTAAAAATTTTTGTTGAGTTGGAGTCTCACTCTGTTGCCCCGACTGGAGTACAGTGGCACACTCCCAGCCACTGCAGCCTCGACCTGCTGGGCTCTGGTGATCCTTCCGCTTCTGCCTTCCAAGTAGCTGGAACTACAGGCGCATGCTACTACGCCCGGCTAATTTTTATTTATTTATTGTAGAGATGAAGTCTCGCCAAGTTGCCCAGGTGGGTCTCGAACGCACAGGCTCAGGCAATCCACTCACCTCAGCCTCCCAAGCGCGGGATTACAGGCTGAGCCACCGAGCCCGGCTGACAAACATTAATTAAAAGAAAACTGATACAGCAAATCTAGCAGCAGGTGAAATAAATTTTAGGACAAAGATTCATAAATATGGATAAAGAACATTCAAAATAAGAAAAGAATAATCTGCAAGAAGAAGTAACAATTATAAATTTGTGTGTTCTTAGCATAGCCTCAATATCCATGAAGCAAAACTAATAGAATTACAAGGAATATTTATAAGGAAATTGAAAAATTAAACTGGTTACAAAAATAAGGATATAAAGAATTTCAACACCACAATTAAAAGTTGGTTTAATTAGAACTCTGCACCTAATAAAAAGATTATACATTATTTTCAAGCACAATTTGGATATTTATGAAAATTGACCCAGTTGATAACAGAATCATATTTTCTGACTATAATGCAGTTAAATTAGAAATCTACAGCTAAAAAAAAAGTATATGACAAAAGATGAACTCAAGTATTTGTAAACTATAAAATCAATTTCCCCAAAACATTTTTAGGTTAAAGAGGAAATCACAACAGAAATTACTAAGGCAACACTTGGGGCTTTCTACATATATCAGTTAGCTTTTATTACCTTGATTTATGCTTGAACAGTTCCTCCTGTATTTTCCTTTTACCCTTCTATCACTCTCTAATTTTTAATATTTTTGCTTTTATTTTGCTTGAAAACCTTTTTCCAAAAATCCTCTTTACTTGTAAAACTTTTGTATTTTTAGTCTTGTTCTTTTTCCTCAATACTTTCTGTCTTTACATTGTAAACTTATTGTCTCAATGATAGGTTTCAAATTTCAATGAGTATTTTTGTGTTTTCAACTTTTAAATTTCATTGACATTTAGACTAGGCATGGTGGCTGACACCTATAATCCCAGTACTCTGGGAGGCTGAGGTGGGAGTATTGCTTGAGCCCAAGAATTTGAGACCAGCCTGGGCAACATAGTGAGACCTTGTCTCTACTAAAATTAAAAAAAAAAAAAATCAGCCCTGCATGGTGGCATGAGCTTATAGGCCCAGCTACTCTGGAGGCTGAGGCAGAAGGATCTTCTGAGCCCAGGAGGTTGAAGGTACGATGAGCTGTGACCATGCCAGTGCACTCCTGCCTGGGTGACAAAGTGAGAGTCTGACTCAAAAAAAAAAAAACTTCAATGACATCTAATCTTTCTGCCTGAATATCTATTCTACAATATTATTCCAAATTCTAGCTTGTAAAATAATAATACTATTTTAAAATTTTAGTTCTTTCAAGAGTTTTTCCTTTAACGTTTCATAAATCTTCTCTAACCTTCCTGCCTTGTATTTGTTATTTTACCTCAGTGTTTTCCTTCTGTTAGCCCCCTTTTCTTTCTATTTCTAAAACAAGGGCTAGTCTTGGAAGTGTGGCCTCAAGGTGGTGGCGTGACGGACTCAGAGGCAAGGAAGCTTCAAGTCTGTTGCCTCTCCTCCCTGTTCCCAACCACCGGGCTGCCCTTCTGGGTCCTCCTGACAATGGATCTCAGAGACAGAGGAGGTTGGGTTGCTACTCTGGGGGACTCCAGAAACTCCTGGGTTAACGGACAACAGGAGGTCATGGCTGTAGACTTTGGCCTGACCCCAGGCCGGGTGGTTTTGTCATTCCCTGGGCATCACAGCACTCTTTCTCAGGCTGGGATTCTGCACTCCTTGTTCTTATACTTTATTTCCAAATTGACATTCCTCCCTCTTCAGGGGGAGTGTGAACATTTTTTCTCTTGATATATAGTTCTCTTTAGCTTCTTCCCCTGTTATGAAGTTCAGGAAGAACTTGGCTAGGGCAAATGTTTTTCTGACTTAGGGATTAGACATCAGGATGCTACAATCCTGCTGGGCAGAAAGGCTTTCTACATGTAGCAAGACTCAAATGGGGCCTCCAGGTCCACCTGGGGACAGGGAGGCCAGACTTACCTCTCCACTGAGGCCTTGAGAGAGTTATCAAAGCACAGGAAGGTTTCTTTGCCTTTCATCCTCTCCTAAAACGGGAAGAGGGCACTCTTCTGAAGAAGGTAGAGTCCCTGAACGAAAATGTGGCACACATTTGTAAGCCTTGTTCATGCTGACAGCACCCTTTATAATTTTTCTTTGGTTTCCTATAGTCTGCTACTCAGTGATCAAGAAAGAGTGCTCTCTTGGGTGTTTGAGGTTCTAGAAGCAAAGACCCTGATGTTCAGGTTTTTATGAAAGCGTATATCACTGGGGAAGACCTGAATTTTAAAACTCATATCACCCCATCTTCAAGGAGGTTTAGATTCCTTGTTCCTCTGGTTATCAAGACAACAGAACTGACAACAGAGTAAATCTATCCCTACTCTGTCACTTTTAAGCTATCCAGCTGAGCTGATAGGAACACCTCTCCAGTTTTGATGTGGTTCTCTGGCAAGCTTCTTGTTTTCTTAGCATGTACTTTGCTTTAGTTAATGTGCATGCTTGCAGCTCACGCATATGGTCTCTGGCGATGTTTTAAGTGTTTATTTAATCTGCATATCTTGAGGCAGAATTAATCATCCCTGGTAATCTGAAAGTCAAGATTGGCTCATTTATTCATTTAACAAGTGTCTATTATGTTTCTACTCTGAGCCATATCTGAATGCCACTAGGAAGTGGGTGAATTGCTTTCATATGAGCCATTCTTTTTGAGGCAAATGTCCTAACTGAACGGAAAATTTCTCTCCATACTTATTTAAAGGACAGCTAATATATTCTATTCCTTTTCCAGGACCCAGAGTTTCATTGTCTTGTATGCATCTGGACCCAACCAGCCAGGCTTCTTTATAAGGTTGCTTTCATCACCCTTCATAGAAGATGACAGCTAGCAAAATGCCTTGCAGTGGGCACTGAACACATATTTGTCAAATGTGTATTCCTCACTAAAATGGCTTTGCCTTCTAAAGATTGAACTTCCTACAGTTCTCCTCTTGTATTATGGACTGGCAACATTTCAAAAATGAGATACTAAGTCACAGACCTTACTTAGGCACATGGGAAAGATGTAAAGATACCCGTACTACGACTCTAGCAATTGTTGGAGGCTGGGGAAAGGGGAAAGGTGTGTTCACCTTACTAGCAAGATGGACAGGCCAGATAGTAACCCGACAGATCGATAGCATGACAACAGAAAAGGTGGAATTCAGTATGATCCCACAAACTGTTTTTGGAATGAGTGGGGGAAGTTTTCAGTCCCCCGAATTAGAGAGACATCTTACCCAGCTGGCTTCATCATGCCAGGAACCTGAACAGACTTCCTTCAGGTGATGGGGAATGACAGATTTGGGATTTTTCATATGCTGCTGCTGCCAGCTCGGCCCAGCCCTCCCTGCGAGCAGGGCCTCCAGGAGGCCTTCTCTTCTCCCCCAGAATGTCTGCTCTTGAAACAATCCATCTGCATTATTTTGCATTCTTCCTAATTTTCCTTCCTCTCCCCTAACTTCTGTCTGCACAATGTGACCATGGAGCAAAGTGGGTGCTATGAATGGTCTAATCCTGTTATTTTCCGGAAACAGTGGTGTGCTGGTAAATGCTTAACAATCAGCTCTCCAGGAAAAATGTCCTGATTTGTAGTGTTTGTTGATTTCCATGGTGTAAATACTCCCACCATGGCTGATTTCAATCTACTAAACAGGGAGTTGGAAAGAGAGCACACAACAGATTCGAGTGAGCCAGTATCAGCAGACTGTAGCACAGCACTAGGACTTCTCATTTGAAGAGGCCCCAGGAGGCATAGCCTTCCAGATGGAGACTGTGGGTCCTAGTGGACCTGTTCACTATTACAGGTTGCATTCTCTGGAAGCAGGCTCTGAGATGGAGTTTGGAGAGGAAGCAGCCGTGAGCAGAAAGAGCAGCCAAACTGTGGCCTAGTCCTCCAAAGGCCTCGGAGCACCCTGAATCGGGCTGAGACAACTGGGCCTTTGCGTTCAGTCTCAGGATATGGGCTCCTCTGGGGGAGGTGCAGCGGAGGCAGACTCCACAGGAGAAAAAAGGGGAAGCTGCCTGCTGATCACACACCCGGCAGCTGGACAGGAAGTCCTTCTTTGAAGGCAGACCTGGGTGGTACTTCCCAGTGTCAGCTATACCCAGATAGGCCTAAGTGGGAGTGTGGAGCTCCTACCACAAGGGTGGGGTGGGAGCTTCAGGAGTAGCCCTATCCACCTGTTCCTGTCTTCAGGGAGTCACTTGCAGCATTGTTCCTCACCTAGTCCCTACCTGTCCCAGAGCTCAGCTTTGCCAGAGTTTCTAATTCTAACTCATCCTCCTTACCATTGAAGGTACTGGCAGTCTCCTTCCCAAATCCCACCCAAGTTAGCCTCCACTTTGTCTGCTCAGGCTGGACATTTCTATATGCATCCTCTAGCACATCTGACCTCAGTGCTTGGGGTTTCTGAAAATCCTTGTTCCTCGGTGCTGACAGCCTGCAGTGAGTCCATCCTTCTGGGCAGACAGGGGTCTGGGCATGGGGTTCTCTTCTCAACTCTGCCCCTACCTAGCTGCGGGATTCTGGGCAAGTCCCTTATTTACTCTGTGCTGCAGTGTCCTCCTAAGGAACTGGAGAAAATAAATCTCAGGAGCAGTAAGGTTACTTCCAGCTCCCACGTGCAAGCCAAGCCACTCATTTCTTCATGACTGAATTACAGTCCCCTTTTCTCCCTTCCTCATGACAGCTTGTGTGTTTAGAAATGGCCTCATTGGCAAATTTTACATTCTCGATGGTTTGCTCCTCTGAGCACTCAGCCCTGTTCTGGCAGGTGGCTTCTCTGTTTGAGGGAGGATTATCCTGCCTGCCAACTGGGTGCTGGATTGATGTGCTGGCTGGGCTGCAGGGAAATCATCTGGAGTAGTTAAGGGGCTCGCTCACCAGACTTCTCAGCCGCCAGGGCAGATGTGCTGTGGGTGGACACTTTCTGCCCTAATGGGAACCGTCCCAGGGCCTCAGCCCCTGTCCCCAGGGAAGCAGCCCTTCCAGCCCAGATGATGTCCTGCAATTTTTCTGGCTCATGGCTCCCAGGGCTCCCTTTCATTCAGGCCTTACTTCTGTTGGTGTGCTTTTTTTTTTTTTTTTTTTAGCAAATATTTTATCTAAAAGAATGAAGTCATCCTATTATACCCTTTGAATGTGATCTTGAGCTTGCAATTTCATTTTTAAAAACTTTTATTTTAAAAACTTATTTTTAAAAACGTTCTAGTTTTTCTTTGTAATTATTGGTTTTATCCTGTTTTCTCTTTCTGTATTTTTTATTTTAGATTCAGGGGTACACATGCATATTCATTACATGGACATTGTGTAGTGGTAGGGATTGGGTCTCAGGTGTTTCCTATTATTTCACAGTGCATCTGTTTTATTTCCAATGTATATTTTTTTCTGCTAATTTTTATCTAGCTATTGGACTGATTTCCCCCCAGATGATGAGCCAGAAGTCTATGCTGTATGGTGTATGAGGATGGGGACAGTTCAGCTGTGGGGGAGTTTGTGTCCTAAGCAGAGGGCCAGGGAGACTCTGGCCTCCACTCAACTGCAGGCTACGCTTTGTGGCCCACTTTCATGGAGTTTTCTTTCTCCTCTTGGGTGGATGTTTTGATTCAAAAGCAGCTGGCAAAGAAGAATTGGTAAGGCTCCTAAAACTTACCCACAGTGGCATAAAATAGTTAAACACCAAAATGTGGGCTTGGAAGGGAGGTGGTGTGTGCTATTCTCACATATTGTGGAGCTCAGTGGGGGCCCGAGGAAAGGTAGGAAGTTGTTTTGTTGTGGGAGAGAGTATCCAAACAGGAATTTTCTTTCTTCCCACCAAAATGCAGGGTCATATATTTCCCCTCCGGCTGCAAAATCATAGGACAGATCAGAGCTCTAAGCGTAGAGCCGCAAAGCCAAGAGCATGAATAGAGAGAGGAGTCATTTCCCAGCTAACAAGCAGCTGCTGCCAGAACATGAGGAGTGAACGGCTTGAGGGAAGGAGAAGCATTGTGTGTTTCAACAGCGTGTGGGTCTTGCTTTATCCAGAGTCTAGAAATGTAGCTGATGGAAATGTTGCGCTTACAGACGGAGCTTTGAAGAATGGCAGACAATGGGATAAAGGATTCTGTGTGACTGGTATTAAAAATCCTGATTCAAAGAAGCATGGGACAGAAGGAATGGATCGATGTGTCCAAAGCCAATGAAGAGACATTGCCCCAACCAGGTCCAATTTCCTAATGAGGCAGAATGAACTGCTCATAATAGAACTTCATTGTGTGGAAGTTATGGCTTGATATGTGAAGAATTATGCGTAAGTTAACTCTTTACTCAACTGTAAAGGTATGGGTTTAATCATTCTTAGTGAATTCTTTTGACAAAGACCCCGTGTTAGTTTGCAGTAGTTGTCATAACAAAGTATCACAGACAGGATGGCTTGAACCTCAGAGATTTGTTTTCTCACAGTGCTGGAGGCTGGAAGGCTGAGCTCAAGATGTGGACAGGGTTGGTTTCTCCTGAGGCCTCTCTTCTTGGCTTGTAGATGGCTGTCTTTTGTCTGTGTCCTCACATGGTCTTCCTCTGTGTATGTCCGTGTCCTCATCTCTTCTTCTTATAAGGACACCAGTCAGATTGTATCAGGACTCACCCTTATGGCCTCATTCTGAATTATCTCTGTAACAAGACCCTGTCTATAAATACAGTCACATTCTGAGGAACTGGAGGTTAGGACTTCAGTCTATGAATTTTGAGGACACAATTCAGTCTGTAACAGAACCCTTCTGGTATTGTGAAGGATGGATGTCTTGTTAGGATACACCTCAGTTGCAATTTCTGCCACATTTCTGGAGTACAGGCTGTGCAAAGTACATAGACAAAGTCCCCTTAAAGAATTCTATGCTTTCAAGGTTTATTCCTTTCGGGACCTAAATTCATTAAACTGGATGCACCAGTGGACAGAAGGCCCAGATTTGAGGAATTTGGAAAATGGTCCTGTCTTAGTGATAGCACAATAAGACAATGGTTCTTAGGCCTCCCACCATCCAGTCTCTTAGTGAGGACATGCCTCGGCTGGGCTCGGTGGCTCAGCCTGTAATCCCAGCACTTTGGGAGGCCGAGGCGAGTGGATTGCCTGAGCCCACGGGTTTGAGACCCGCCCGGGCAACTTGGTGAGATCTCATCTCTACAATAAATCAAAAGCTAGCCAGACGTGGTAGCGCGCGCCTGTAGTTCCGGCTACTTGGAAGACTGAGGCGGAAGGATCCCTGGAGTATAGCAGGCTGAGGCTGTGGTGGCCAGGAGCGTGCCACTGCACTACAGTCTGGGAGACAGAGTGAGACTTCAACTCAAAAAAAAATCCATTGTCTCCATTCTCTGACCTGAAATCCATACTCTATATCAGTATTTCTTGCAATGAACTCTGCATTTCTCTGCTCAGAGGCTGAATTTTCCATGCCTGGAGTTGACCTCTGTGAGTGAGTTGACATTTGGTAGGAGGGTAGGTGTAACTGGATGATGAAAGTGAAGTGGTATGTCTCACTAGCTGGATCTTCAACATCTGTTATCTCCCTCTCCCTAGCTAGCAGACTCTAATTTTATTTAGGGTTAGTAATATACCCAGCTAGAAAAGCTATACTTTTCACCCTTCCATCCCACTTAAAAAAGATGATATAATGCAGCTCTGGCCAATGAAGTAGACATGGAGATGACTAGGGGGCTTCCAAGTTTCAGGAAGGTAGTTTAAAAGGAGCTTCCTGTTCCTTTGCTTTTTGCCCTTCCATTTTTTTCCCTGTCTAGAATAAGATGTTATGTCTAGCATGCCAGGAGCCATCTTGTAAACCTGAGCATGAAGATTGGAGAGTGGGAATCTAGATAGAATTAGGGTTCTTTGTGACTGTTTTTTCTTACTTCTCCTCGCACGAAGGGGCAAAAACAGTGCCCCCAGGGATGCTGGCGTCTCCATAGCTCCTCCTGGAGCACAATGTGAATGGCCTTCCCTGGCATAAGCCACTCAGGGACCCTATGAACTCCTGTCTTGTTTAAGTTACAATTTAGGGTTCCTATTTCCTGCCATCAAATGTTATTGCTAACGGGGCAAGTGGGCATTCCCTTATTCTCCCTGGATGCATGTATAGCACCTTCTGAAAACCTCTGTGACATTCTCATTTACATATGAGCTTCTCCATCCCTCTCAGAAAAAGCAGATGAGGGAACCCAGACACACCCAGGTTCACAGATGCTTCCACTATTAATCGATGATGTGACCTTGAACAAAATACTTCAGCTCTCCAAGCATCATTGTGTTAAATATCATTATACGGGATTGTTGGGAGGATTTAGGGAGAGAATGAATATAAAGCATGTGGCTCAGACCCCTATACGCAGTGCTCAGCACATGACCCTCCTGCTGTTATGACATCGTTCGTCATTCTAGCGGAAGACATAGGCCCATGTGTCCAGGGCTTACTCTTTCCTCAGATGCAATCCCTCCTGCATTTCTCTCTGGCTGTCTGTAGGACATTTCCAGTAAGCTCTCCTGTTGCCCCTTCGAGCTCAGTCTGCATCCACCCTGTCTCTTATGGTACCACTGTTTATTCTTTCCGTGGTTCTCCTGCCTGCTGCTCAACTCACCATACTGTGCTGCAGTGCACTGTGCCGTGCACTGTGCCATGCCATGACACGCTATGTCATGCCACAACATGCTATGCCACGCCACACCATGCCATGCCACCTCTTCTTCTAGCTGTTTCTAAGCATCTTAACTCATGAGATGTGAAGTTGTGCAGAGATGGGGTTGAACCAAGCTGGATTCTGGGGCTAACGGAATATGATACTCCCAGGGCTCAAGGCTGCCTTTCTATGTTCACTGCTGACTCCCTCCATAGTGGCTTAGGAGAGAGCTTTGATGTGGGGTTCTGTCCAAGGGCTGTTCCCAGATGAGGCATGGAGGGGACAGAAAGGTTCACATGATGCAGTGGGGATTGGGATCTGGGCTGGGAAGGAGAACATTCAAGGCAACTTTAGAAACAAACTTATGTCTCCACCAAACCAAGGATTAAGGGATTTTTCCACACTCGAGTCTTCACAGTGCAGGGCTTCAGTGCCTTTCTCAGGCTGTGTGGAATAGAACTCTCTCCAAATATTAGGGCAGCACAGGGCAGAAAGAGAGAGAAGCAGGTCTATGGGGGCAGTTCTGGACCCTTTTTGGCATCAGGAAAAGTCTGGCTTTTTCTTCGGGTGCCTTTCAGTCAGGCTGACTGATGAAGTAACCCCTAATTCAGTGAACCGCAGTTCACCCATAAAGAGGAACTTTCTCAATAAACAGGAACTCACTCTTCAGAATTTTTCCTGATATACAACAAAGGGAGAATAAAGAGACAGCCTTCTAAGGGGTCTCAGCAGCAGGCTGGCTGGGTGAATGAGCTTGTTATGTCAAGCAGCTTCCAGGAACCCCAGAGAAAAACAGACATTCCTTTCTGGGATGGAGTGCCGGCTCGCTGGACCCTCTCTCACCTCTGCCATGCTTTCCTTGAGACAACCGGAGAATCTCTCTGTGCAAGATTTTCATCCTTGAGCTGTCAGCAATGCACTCCATAATCACACTCGTACAACTCTGTGTGTGCAAGTGTGAGTTTATATGAATTTGAGTGCATGAGAGTGTGAATGTGAGTTTGTGGGAGTATGAGTGTGAATGTGTGGGAATGGAAATGTGAGTGTGGGGTGATTGCGAGTATAAACATGAGTGTATGTGTGAGAATGAATGTGAAAGTGTGTGAGTGAACATGAGAACATGTGTGTGTGTGAGTGTGTGGGAATATGAGTGTGTGCAAATACGTGAATGAAAATGTGAGTGTGTGGTTGTGTGTTAGAGCAGCAGTCCCTCTAATGAAACCGGTTTCATTACAACAAAATTTTTCCATGGTCCCAGAGTGGGGGAGGTGGGGTGGGAAATGATTTTGGAATGATTCTATCCTGTAACATTTGTTGTGCACTTTATTTCTATTATTATTGCTTTGTAATATATAATGAAATAATTATACAACTCACCATTAAAAAAAGAAGGCATGGATGGAAGCTAAATAAAATAATGGTGGGCCACACATGGATTAAAATAAGTGTCAGATTCTGACTTAAAGTCTGCCACCAGGTGCAGCTGTACCATTGAAGTATATCAACTCACTTGTTACTCACTTCCAGGGTTTTGGTATGCATCTGCAAGCAATTGATTTATGATGGTCTCTGTGCGGTCAAACCTCACTGCTATTTGCAGCTACTGCCCAGCACTAGTATCACTGTCTCAGCTCCACCTTAGATCATCAGGCATTAGATTCTCTTAAGGAGCACGCAACCTAGATCCTTCTCATGCGCAGTTCACAATAGGGTTCATGCTCCTATGAAAATCTAATGCCACCACTGATCTGATAGGGGTTGGAGCTCAGGTGGTAATGCAAGTGATGGAGAGCAACTATAAATATAGATGAAGCTTTGCATGCTCACCCACTGCTCACCTCCTACTATGTGGCCTGGTTCCTAATAGGCCACGGATCTGTGACCATGGATCAGTACTGGTCTGTGGCCTGGGGGATGGGGACCCTTATGTTAGAGTATGAGTGTGAGTGTATAAGTGTATTTGTGAGTGTGCAAGTGAGTATATAGGTGAGTGTGAGTATGTGAGTGTGTAAGAATGTGTGAATATGTGGGTGAGTGTGAGTGTGAATGTGAATATAAGTATGTGTGAGTGTGAATATGTGTGTGAATGTGAGTTCTCTTACCTGCTATGAGGGCCACTCTGTTTTCTGACTCTCTGCTGACTCTTTTGGTCTCTTCCTTCCTTCTGAGTGCTGCCATTGTCTGTGGGCTTCCTTTCACCTCTGGTGACCAAGTACCTCTGTTTTCATCTCCATTTGAATTTGGGGCTGGATGCCTTTTCCCAATGCCAGAACTGCACACACATGCAGAGCTCTAAGCAGGAGTAATGGTCAGTCTTCAGCCATGCTACTGTGGCCACCTTTGGACTCTGATGCCTGCCTGGATTGCCCTCCTAAGACTGTCTTCTTCAGGGTTACCATGGGGCCAATTAACTTAGTCATTTATCATCTCCTTCTGCTGAGCAACAATCTGTTCCTTGCCATGTCTTTATCAGCTTATCCCTTGAATGAAAACATTGCCAAAGGCTTTGCCCTTATTTTTCTCTCTCTAAACTAGTGTTTCTCAAGCTTTAAAAAAACCCATGCCTTTAATAATAAATAAATTGTTTTGAAAACACATCAGAGCAATGGCTTTGGTATCAAACTATATACATTTTCCCACCTCTGACCCCTCAAAGTGTTGTAATGTGCTCTCTGAAGGGATCTGTGCTCTTCTTCCATGTTGTGCTACAATTTGGAATCACTCTCTGACAGGGAAATCTTACTTGGAAGTCATGGACGTAGTGAGCCTAAGTTTGGAAAAAATGAACCTGGGTTCACATATGCTTCTATTATTCATCAGTTGTGTGACCTTGAACAAAATACTTATACTCTCTGAGCCTTACTCATCTCATAGAGTTGTTGGGAGAATTCAGTGAGAGAATGTATATAAAGCACCTTGTGTGGGCCCTTGTACATGGAGCTTGGCACATGGACCTCCTGCTGTTATGATGTCACTTATCCCTCTAGAGGAAGACCTGAGTGCAACTCTTCCTGCATTTCTCTTTGACTGCTGCCATATATTTCTGGTTAGCTCTCCTGTTGCCCCTTCAAGCCCAGTCTCCAACCACCCTCTCTCTGATGGCACCAGTGTCTATCCTATCTCTAGTTATCCTGCCTATCAGCTCAACTTGCCACACCATGCCATGCCACGAGTGATGCCACACCATGCCACACCATACCACACCAGACCATACCACCCTAGACTACGTTATGCTATACTAAAGCATGCCACACTGTACTAAGCCACACGACACTATGCCACACCACACTGTGTCACACCATGCCATGACACAGCAAAACTGGTGCAGACAGTTGCCCCAGACTTTCTCCTGCTCATTCTTTGGGCCCTATGTCCTCAGTTTTCATCTTGACTTTTGTTCCCTTTGAATGGATTAACGTCTTTGTACTCCATTCTTGACTTCTAAGGTCGGTGTCCCACTTGGCTCCCAACTCTGCTCCCTCCCTTGGAGTTTGGAATTCCCACTAGTTGCAGAGGAGACATTCCATCTTCTAGCCTTGGCTTTCAGAACCTGAGGTCATGTTCTATAGAACAGAGAGATAATCTCTGTCCACCTCTTCTCCACCCTTACCTGGCCTGAGAGAACCACTACTTTTAGTAGGAAACAAAGATTTCCATTTATGTTAGTATAAAACTCTATGCTAATATAGAACTTTAATATTGAAATTTAATTCGTTAAACTTCAGTGTTTAATTTTAAAAACATGAACTACTACTATGAGACTTATTATTTTTATTATTTTTTATTTTAAACATGTATAATTCAAGGTTGGGTATGCAAATGTTCATTATGCAGGTACCCTTGTTGATGAGGTGTGCCCCTCCCTCCCCTGGCAGATTCACACTACTGCCAATCCCGCACCCACCCTCCCCCAGCAGTTTCTCACTACTGCCAATCTTTTTCTTATATTATTATGATAATTGTTCGAGGTCCGCTTATGAGTGAGAACCTGTGATTCTCAGTTCTTTGTTTCTGTGATAGATAGTTCAGTATTATAGACTTTAAGTCCATCCAGGTTGCCGTGAAGTTCATGATTTTGTCCTTTTTCCTGACTGCTTAATATTCCATTGTGTATATGTACCACTTTTTTTATCCATTCCTCTTTCAATGGGCAGAATGATTGGATCCATGTTCTTGCCATTGTGAACAATGTTGCAATATGAGATTTATAAATGAGGGTTATATTTATATCTGTATACCTATACATGTTTATATATATACATGTATACCCAAAAACATGTTATTGTGCAAACATATATGTAGAATACTTAATTTCTTTATATAGATAATACTTATCTGCTTTACATAATATTTATTTTCTAAAAAACAAAAGACAAAAAAGTATGATCTACAAAAAAACTCACCCCGTGGCCATGGTCTTGTCATGATTTTTGTGTCCAGTTTTCTTCTTCCTCTTATTGTCTACAGTGTCTTGATACCCAGATGGTGTCCACAGCTAAATACATACAAGCTGATGGGGCCCCACAGCTCCTTCCTGACTGCTGCTGACCTAGGACGAGTTTGAGCATTACTGTGACTGAGAAACTATTTAGCTACTGCACCTGCCACTGCTTTTTCCTAGTATTTCTCCAATGATGTCAATGGTGGAATGGGCTAGCATCACAATAGACTGAATACAATAACATTACTTCATATAGAGATTATTATTTCATATGATCCTAACATAACATATAATATGTGCTTTACTATAGTCAACCAGCATCTACTAAGGATGAGGGGCCAGGATGCTGTAATCATTCTGCTGACATAATTCCAAAGAAGAGGTTCTGACCGGAACTTTACCCAGAAATGGCACTGTGTGTTACCATTTTCCAACTTATCTTTCCTTGAAATCTTTGGAGTCAATTTCAACTCCTCTTTCTCCTTTTCACTCATTTATTTTGTTAGTGAGAAGTTCAGAGTTGATCAGGAGGAGGTGTGCTATGGAGAGAGACAATAATCTCTCTTGGGGAAGGTTTTGCAGTGGAGATGAGTCTTGAAGGATGATGGAGAGTCTGGCAAATTGAGTGGAGGTGGTGTGGAAGAAGACCATCCTCATCTGCAATGCAAATGTTATTATTATTATTATTATTATTGAAACAAGGTCTCACTCTGTCACCTCAGCTAGAGTACGGTGGCATAATCCTTGCTCAAGTGATCCTCCCATCTCAGCCTCCCCAGTAGCTGAGACTACAGCCATCATACCTGGCTAATTTTTTGATTTTTTTTTGTATAGAGACAAAGTCTGACTATGTTGCCCAGGCTGGTCTCGAACTCCTGGCCTCAAGCAATCCTCCTTCCTGGGTCTCCCAAAGTGACGGGATTACAGGTGTGAACCACTGTGCCTGGTCTGCAATGCAAATAGCAATGAAAAATACTCCCTCTCCACTTTTTTTCTTGGAATCACTTCATGGATTTACTCTATTTCTTCCTGATACATGACTGTCCCAGTGCAGGCATGAGAGTCTGAACTTGTCTCCTCACCCCTCAATGTATCCTCCACATCCCTCAGCAGCCAGCACAGTCTGTTGCAGTTCACAGTGTTTATTGGATAAGTTATGGGCTAAATAAGTCTTTGTGAAAAACTGTGCCCCAGTTTCTCTCTGTTGTTTACAATGTATAGGATAAAGCCTACACTATAATTTCTGGCATTCAGTGTCTACCACATTCTGACCCTAACCTGTCATCTCCCAACTCTTTTTTTCCAGCCAAACAGGTCTTCTTACTGCCCCTCACATTCATGTAGAAAGTTTGGACCTCTCTGACTTTGTTCACATGCTTTTGATTTCTCTGTAATTATTCTGATCTTTTTTATTTATTTATTTTTATTTTTTAACCGCTAAATTGTATACTTTATTTTATTTTTTTAATTTTAATATGTATTTTTTATTTTAAAATTGTGGGGTACAGTTAAGGGTTAGGTATACAAATATTCATTGTGCAGGTAGCCTTGTTGATGAGGTGTGACCCCCTTTCTCCAGACAGATATTGACTACCGTTAATCATACCTCCCTCCCCTCCCTGTCCCCCCCACCCCATAGTTTCCCACCACTGCAGATCTTTTTTATTTTTGCAAGGTCTTGGGGTTATTACATTTTCTAAACGTTGGCAAATAAATTTGTATATATTTTTTGTACAGCATATTGTTTTAAGGTATGTATATATTGTGAAATAGCTAAATTGAGCTGATAAATGTATGCATTACCTCACTTAGCATTTTTGTGGTGAGATGTAACTATCCTGATCTTAAACAGCCTTCAAGACTGGTCAAGTTGTTTCCCCTTTACAAAGCTCTTATGCTGCATCTCCGCAATCTTGTTTTCTCCTTCTTTCTCCCTCCCATCCTCCCTCTCCTCCTTCTTTTCTTTTCTAATCTTTTTATTCCCCCAAATGGCTTCCTTTCTTAACTTCTAACTTGTATTATTTATGAACTCACTTTGGAATTAATCATTTCTGTCTTGTAGGCAGATTTCATGATTTCCTTGCCTTAGAGTGAACATATTTCCAAATGTAATGGAAAGTTTGTAAGCTCCCTGAGAACAAGAATTTGGTATGTGTTTATATACCCTAGAGCAGTGTTATCCAAACCGTGGTGTGCAGACCAGTGCCCATCAGCAAGCTGAATGGATCTGGAACAAGGTAAATATGGCAAGAGAGAGAAAGAGTTTGCAATGTGACATTGTCATGCTCAACAAGCATGTGTCATGGCTCTTTTTACTGAACAGGGAATAAAACAGGCTGGGTGCTGTTGAATTCTTGTGTTGAGTTCCATGTGGCACAAACTGCACATAAGCCACGTGTGGTAGGGCCACCATCAATCTGCATGGATTGGGAGTGATAGTGGCTGGACCTTCACCTTAGATACTTTGTGAAGCATCAGCCTACAGTGGAACCCTGCACACTGCAAGCGCTTCTAGGGTGCTAAACATCACCGATGTGGACACTTCAGTAGCCATGCTTTTCTTTTCTATCTGTGTAAAAGTCAAAGGCAGCAACCTGAATGCAAGGCAAATTCAATTCACATTACATATGTAACCCAGATGTTACCTAGGTTATCCCGACTCTTAAGAACAAAACAAGGTTGGCTTTTTATTCTGCAAATTATGAAAAGTTGAAGGCGCTCCTCAAGAATTGTGGAAGGCTTTGGAGACTCACCTGCCATGTCTCCTCTGGCTCCTAGGACTTACTTCTATACCTCAGCATCCCATGCTCCCTGTTGCCTTGACGTAGATGGAGAATTCAGCCATTTAATTAATTTTCACAACTCTCCCAGCTCTTGGGTAGGAAAAAAACTCACCAAGGATTTTGTGTGGGTAGCAGACTTTAGTGAAGGTTTGGGGAGAGAGAACAATTTTTGTTCCACAGAAGTATCACATTAAAAAACTAATGACTCAAGTGACTAAAAACTAATCACATCCGGAAGCTTCTCAAGAGCCTAGCTTCCTGGCCCTTCCCTCCCATCCTCACCTCGGTCTCCTGTGGCTGATCCAGTCTCTTCTTCTACTCTTTCCTGTGTCAGTGTTTTTCATTTTTTTGCTTTTAAGTTTTATAACAGAGTTTATTAGCAAGAAGAAGGAAAAGGGAAGATTCATGGTGAAAAGACCTGCCATGGGCAAGTTTCTTAAAAAAACAAAAACAAGCAACAAACAAAAATCTCCCATGTCAGTGTTTTTCAGAGACCCTCGGCAAATGCTTTAATTTCCTTCTCAGGTTGCTGGTGCAGCCATGGTCCCTCACTGCCTAGATAAAGAAAGCTGTGGCTTTATCAGTCAACCTGAAACCCTTAAAATCATTCAGACATTCTCTCTATAGTTTCAGCAGTGTGTGCTGACTGTTCATAGAACCGAGGTCTGCTAAGAAAGAGTGAATTCACACCTCATGCCTCCCTTCTGCTCCCTCGGGGGCCTCTGCTGGTGCAGTGATGCACAGACGTCAAATGCAAGCATGACTCGCTCCATTAACTGCCTCACAGCCCCCTTCCCCACTCCATTAAATTCTCATATGAGAATGGGGTAGAGCGAGTTTTTTCCCCCCATTATACATATGAAAATCACCTATCTTAAGTGACTAGCACTCGACTCATCTGCTACTTGCTAAGGTGGGGGATTCTCTTTGTAACACACTCATTTGCAGTTGATGTCCATGGGTTGGTGGCAGAAGAGAAGACAGTCCTTGGTGGCTTCATTTGCAGTACGGTCTAAAGCTTTTTTGGATGTGGAGGTCACTCTCTGTTGCTATGGACTGCATTGTGAGCCATGAAACTGGGTCAATGAAAATTAGACTGACCAGGGCCTTCCCTTATTCTGTGGGGGCTGCTTTTCCTACCTATTATCCATCATATTGATTTCTTGCTGCAAGACACTCTGTTATATTTTCAATAGCGAAGAGCCGGAGATACTGCCCAATTGTGGCATTGTGAGAGAAGTGAGAGGGCTCAGTTGTAGTCTAACAATAGGAGAAAACCCCTCAGGACACGCGGTGATGTCATTGGGAGGCAAATAAATGCCATGTTTGTGTCTGGGACAGGCCCAGAACTGAAAGAGAAAGAAATCTGGGGCTTATGGAGTCTCAAGAAGAGTGATCACCCTCTTAGAGTCAGAGCCTGATGATCATGCCAATCCCTCCTGGAGGAGAGGGGGAGCAAGGAGCCCTGGATGTGACATCTCCCCAGAGTGAGGTGGTGGGGGAGGGGAGGTAGCAGTCATTTGCCTCATCTAGGGTGAGCCTAATCCCAGCAGAAGGGGAGGGGATGCTTGGGGAAAGGCTGTGTGTCACTAGGACTACTATTTACTAGAGACCAGGGTAAGCGGCTCATTCCTGCAGAATAAGCTCGAAACCCTCTCTCCTCTCTGGCATTTGCATTTAAGAAATCCTCAGCAGCTTCTTGGGGTGAAGGTGGCACTTAGTCCCCAAGTCTGACAGAGGAGGAATGTGTCAGTCAGTTACTGTGTTTTCTTTTTTCTTGGGTGTGACTGAGTGAGTTAATTGACCCCATCTCTTTCCAGCCCAGGTGCAAGTGAGCAAGAACATTCCTTGCTAGAATTTCTGCAGAAGGAGGCAGGGGTCAGAGTGGCTGAAAAAAAACCAAAACAAAACAAGCCAGGGTTAAATCTCAAAGTGGTTTTGATATCTTCACTGCTGTGGAGCTGACTTTCTAAGGTCGGAAGTGGCTTAGCTGACTGACCTGACACCGCCTGCATGGTTGACACACTTTTATTGTTGGCAGAACATTTCCTTGATAGGGTCCCTTGCTACACTGTTGTGTTCATTGACTTTGTAGGAATATACGCATGTAGTTACCAAGATCCAGTACTGGTAAGATGCATTTGCTTGTTTTATGGACACATGCTTCCTTAAGACCCTGCAACTGACATGAGTCACATGTCAGCCCAGCCATGGTGTTTTAGGTCCAAAGCTCATTCATCCCTTCTCCAACTTCCTACTGATCGCTGCCTTACTGGCTGTCCCCAGAAGATGGGCTGGTGGTTACCTGTCAGCTAAGGAGGAAGCAGGAGGAGAGGGGAAGTAGACAAGGCTGGCCTAGGGTGGGAGGAAGGAGAGGAGGAAGACCTTTCTAAACCCATCTTTACAGCACAACTCCATCTTGGCTTTGCTTCTCCCCCAGAAGCAGTCTCTTCCAGTGGGAGCTGCAGAATCTTTTTAAACCTCCCCAAGGCATCATTATGTGGATCTGAGTAGAAAACCACCCTCTAAACCCACGGCGGAGCTGTGCCATGACTGGTCAGCCAAGGAAAATTTTATAAACCAGCTCTCTCTTGAATCATTAGTATTGTTAGGTATCAAAATCTTGCTGGGGCCTCCAAACATGTTAGGTTAAAAAATCCCAGTGGAGCCTCCAAAATGTTAGGCTAGACCTGCCTGGAAGTGGTGTCTGTGATCTCATGTCACATGAAATATGCAAAGAATTGCACAGAAGTTAGATTTGAAAATACAGTTTATTTGGAAAGCAAATTAGAGAGAGAGGAGATTCACCTCCCCAAGGTAGGGGAGGGGGCCAAAGCTAAGAAACATGGTCGCTATAGCTCAAAGAACACATGGCCTGGCCAGTGCTTAACTAAACAATGGCTAGAAAGTAAATTAGAGAGAGTGAGAAAGAGAAAAAGAGAGAGAGAGAGAGAGATTCACCTGCCCAAGGTAGGGGAGGAGGCCAAAGTTAGGAAAACATGGCAGCCATAGCTCAAAGAGCCACGTGGATACGCCAGAGTTTAACAAAGCAATGGTGAATGGCTGCTTTAGGTTGAATCCTTTTAAACTGTCCTTTTGATGGGGCAGGTTGTTAAGGTGATTGAGTGGTGGTGTGCTCCACATCCTCGCATCATCATGTAGGGGACAGGTGAGCGTAGGCACTGACATCAGGTGATGGACAGCAGACAGATGACTGGGTAAGTCACATGATTGCTGCCATGATGGGGTCTGTGTCATGAAGGACACAAAGAGCTGATTAGGTTAACTTGTTTACAAAACAAGTTGGAGAGGGAGTTGTAAAGCAATTGTCAATAGCTACCTCTGAGAAACCAGTTCTGTCCTTGACTAGTGATTAGAGGGTAAATTAAAGAAAGCTGCTAGAAAAACATGACAAAGCTAAGCAATGTTAAAATGGCTTATTGGCTCTGCTGACTCCATGCTATGTCCTTTTAAGAATCATTCATTCACAAGACTGTTTTGAGACCCCTCCAGTGATAAAAGCCCTGCGAACTCTTGGGGATACACAGGAATAGGAGCACCTCATGGTCTGGGGAAGGGTAAAGGCAGTGCACTCATTTCTTTCTCCCAGAGAGCTCTACAGAGTAGATTTTACTACCCGTATTTGACAGGGCAGGAGGAAGAGTCCTTGCAAGACCACTTAGCTGATAAGTAATAGGGCCAGAATTCAAGCTCAGATCTTTTTGATTTGTAGGTGCAAAGATGTAGGTCAAAGAGGTATTTACTCTCTGTCACTCCAGACAAGAGCAGAATTGGTGCAGCCAAGCCAGAGTAGGTTGAGTAGTCCGAAGAAGGTGATTTGTGAGCTGATCTTCAAGGTGGAATAGAAGTTTGTCAGGCAGATATATAGGAAAGAAGGACACTCCAGGCAGTTGGTACCACGCACGCAGAGGTGGATGAACCGGTGGCAAAGCTGGCCTTGCACTGCCAAAATCCTGCCAGCTGGTTGCATGGGGTCAGGAAAGGCCCCAGCACACCATTCTCATAACAGGTATTATCTTGAAGGCGTTAGGAAGGCATAAAAGACTTTAATGCAAGAGGTGGCTAGAACCGTGCATTGAAAAAGCCTCACCTTAGCCTGGATCCACAGAAGATCCTAGTTGAGTCTTAAGAAGCAGGCCCCCCCAGGCACATGAAGCCTCCAACGGTAGAGCCAGGAAGAACCCCCCACGTGGGAGGAGCCCCCACGTGGGAGAAGCCCTCAGGTGAGGAGCCCCAGAGGAAGGCGACCCCGGTGGAAGGAGGCCTGGGTGGTTCAGCCGCCCGAACCCCTGCACTTTATCAGGAGAGAGAACCAAGCTGACTGCCACTTAAGGAAGGCCACATTCACGCTTCCTGGCTTAGGCAACAAGGCACATCTCTTTTTTCCCCTTCAGTGAATTTCGTACCTATTCCTAGCCTTGTCTACGGCTGTCTTTTTTGAAGTTCATTGGCTCTAGAGCAGGGCTCCCCAACCTCCGGGCTGCGGACCGATACCAGCCAGTGGCCTGTTAGGAACCGGGACGTACAGCAGGTGAGCGGTGAGAGAGCAGAGTTCTGTTTTCCGTCAGATCAGCGGTGGCATTTTATTTTCTTAGAAGCGCGACCCTTATTGTGAACTGAGCTTGTGAGGGATCTAGCTGCATGTTCCTTATGAGAATCTAAGGCCTGATGATCCCTGCTGTTCCGTCAGTGGAAAATGGTCTTCCACAAAACTGGTCTCTGATGACAAAAAGGTTGGGTACCACTACTCTAGAGCATGTCTATGCTCGCGGGCAACTTGTTCCAACCCGATTCCTCTGTGGTACAAGGCTGGACTTTCTTCAGGGGCGGTGCCGGTGTCTGAGTCTCCAGGCCTTGCTGAGTTTCCGGCATGGGTGGCAGCGGGTTTGTCCCGGTTTTCTTGAGAGGCAGGAAGGAGTGGCGTGTGCTGGGGCATGGCTGGCCATTCTCAGGGCTGAAGCTACTGGCGGGGCGGGTACCCCCAGTATTTTCCGACTCTGTTCCCTCCCAGGGATCGCGGTGCTGGTGTTCCAGGGACTGTCCCGCAAGGCTTTCGGAAATGCAGCGCCTAGATCCAATCGACGTCGCCAATGTTACAACAAATGAGAATCACAGATTTCCAGTAGAAGCCCAAATGGGGCACTAATGCAAACAGATCAACTTAGCGCACAAAAGTTGAAGCATGAACGTACTTGGATGATGAAATAGGGGAAAATGAGGATGTGAGGGAGGGTCTGAACTACAGAATTGATACTAAAGGAAATGCAGCCCCGTTTCCAGCTCCCAAGGCCACGCCTTTCCTTGCTCCCCACCCCCACCCCGAATTAGCGGTTGGGTGACTGGTTTTAATGAATAAGAGGGAATGATTGGAAATTAGCATACCAATGGCTTGCATGCAAATAGGTGCTTCTGAAGTGATTGCAAAATTTATTATCCTAAACATTTTAAACCTTCTGTCACAATCTGATTTTTGACAGTAAAGCCTGGCTTATGACAATAAAAAGTGGTGTTTCTGCTCCCCTTTTTAATGACATCTGTGAAGGAAAATTTCAAACTAGCCTAGGCCTCATGTTCTTCAGTTAGAACTTGAGGAAACTGATTTTAAAATATTCAAACAGGATTTGTATTTATGATGACATAAATATACATTTATAGTATGGAAAATTTGGAGAATAAAGAAAAGTAGAAAGAAGAAGCTAAAATCACCTGTACTGTAACTCTCCTGCTCCTTACATATGTTCATATATAATTTTTTAGTAGACATTTATGTATTCTGGACTTACTGTTCTGTAATCTCCTTTTTTTTTTAAATTTAGTAATATACTGAGAACATTTTCTCAGGCCACTAAATATTCTTTGACAATATTGTTCTTATTAATTGTGTATTGGCAGCATAACACTTTAATTTATCTAACCATGTCCCACTTTGTACATTTAAGTTGTTTCCAATGGTTTGACATTATACATAGATGCGTATCCTTATGGATACCCCTTGTGGACATCTATGATTATTTCTTGGGGTGAAATGTCTGGAAGTGGAACTGCTGCTTGATCAGAAGGCATGCACAGATACAGTGTAAGATTTCATGCACATTCTCACATGGCCCTCCAGAAAAAACATACCAATGTGCACTCCTGCCAGCCTTGCATTTCTTTATGCAACTGAAGCTTTATACCTATTAAATCCTAAATCCTCATTCCTCCCTATCCCAACCCCCTGAATACAACAATTAATATTCTACTTTCTGTCTATGAGTTTACCTAGTCTGTGTACTTCATATAAGTGGAATAATACAGTGTTTGTCCTTTTGTGACTGTCTTATTTCACTGAGCAAATTGTGCTCAAGGTTCATTCATGTTGGAGCATGTGTCAGAATTTCCTTCCTTTTTAAGGCTGGGTAATATTCCATTGTATGAGTATTACCACGTTTTGCTTGTCCATTCATCTGTTGATAGACACATGAGTTTCTTCTATGTTTAAACCATTGTGAAGAATGCTTCTATAAACTTGGATGTACAAATATTTCTTTGAGACCCTCCTTTCAGTTTGCTTGCATATATAACCAGAAGTGGAATCATATGGTAGATCATATGGTAATTCTATTTGTAATTTTTTGAGGACCTGCCATACCATTTTCCACAGTGGTTGCGCTATTTTACATTCCCAGCAACAGTGCTCAAGGGTTCCAAGTTCTCTGCATCCTCACCAATACTTATTTTCTTATTTCTTTGGTGGTAGCCATCTGATGGGTGTGAGGTGATAGCTCACTGTGAGTTTGTTTGACTTGCATATCCCTAATGAGCAGGGAAGCTGAGCATCTTTTCATGTGCTTGTTGGCCATTTTGTCTACCTTCTTTAGAGAAATGCTTATTCAAGTCCTTTGCCCATTTTGAATCCAGCTCTTTGGTTTTTTTTTTGGTGTTGAGTCAGAGCATCGTTTTTTTAGAGGCTCCTATAATTTCCATTCTCTGCCCTCCCACCCCCATAACTCCCTTAGGGTCTGGCAAGCTGGCCATCCTGCCCCGAGGCAGCATTTAAATTTGCCCCTGTGGCAAATTTAAACAGGCAAATAGGAATAAGACTCACTATAAGTCACTCTCATCATTCATATATTGGGTCCCACATAAGTATAGCTGTGCACCATCAGACACACCAAGATGAGAACGTTCAGAACAGACACATTGGAAACTGAATATTTAGATTACCAAAAAATTCTGGCCTGCCTATGTAATTACCTTCAGAAAGAACAGCTGTAGATCAAGCATTTAAATATCAAAGTCATTTTCAGCAGATTTGCCTGAACTTTAATCTGGTTTATAGTACTAGATAACAAATTACCAAAGGCATGATGTGTGTTTGGGACACATCACTGAACAAAGAAGACTAATGGGAGAGTTAACTGGGAAGGGATCACCAGGTAATTCCATTACTCAAAATCAAACATTCAACAGACTTTCTATTAAAATTCTTTCAAGTTAGAGATGGCTATTACTTAACGTTTCTTCAAAGTTAAAATGACTGTGTTCATCCTGAAGGCATAGAATATTCATACATTCTAATGTTTAGACACACAAACATATAACTTGAAAGCTATAAATGCTGTGAGAAGTACTCTTGGTGAAGTAAGGCTGAGGGACTAGCCCTGGCCCCAGGTCTCCCTTCTTCCTCCTTCCAGCTCCACACAGCTCAGGGTTCTGGAGCACTGTTTGAAGACCATGGGGAAATAGGGTGTGTGTGTTGGGGGGGGGGTATTTAGTGTAGTCTGGATACCCCTTCAAAGCAAGACAAGCAGAAAGCCCACGGCTGGGCTTAGACTGGGTTTTGGGAAGGGAAGTTAATCTGGAGGATGCGAGGACAGGGGCCATTACTATGAGACATAGAAAAAATGGGATCCAGAGACATTGTCACCAGCAAGGATTTGGAAAACAAAAGAGTGAGCAAGGGAGGAAGAACCAACTCCAGGCAAAGGTGCCCAGGCAGACCTGAGCAAGCAGGCTTGGGAGGGTGTGCTAGGTAAGCCCACAGGGGCCAAACACCAAGGAGCATCACATTGGTACAGGATGCCCCAGACACAGCTGTGGCAGGGGATAGAGAGTTTTTGGCACCTGCTAATTCTGAAAGTCCGTGTGTGGATCAAGACCGTCATGCACAATTGGGTAGGTCATGCATTAGAAAGGGCAAAATCCAATTGCCAAGTCCTCACCCTGATGCAGGGCTGCATCTGCCAGGAGGAAGAGACATCTTTTCTAATTCACACAAAGACACTTCACTTTATGAGTTTGCAGTGACCCTGAATCCAAGCACTTATTTCCTGGCTGGAATTCTAGAAGTCTAGTTCTCTGCTTAAAGGATTTCAACCAACTCAGATGACTGGCTGTCAGTGCAAGAGTTTCTTAACTAGGAATATAACACAAGTGTACTACAGTTACTTATCTCAGTCTTACCATTCATCTATCCATTTATTTTAACTAATATTTATTTAGGCTTTCCTATGTTCCCAGCACTATTGTAGTTGTTTGGGACACATCAGTGAAGGAAGAAGACTAATGGAAGAGTTAAGACAGTAAACATAAGGAGTAAACTATCCATTGTGTGGTAAGATTGTGTTAGGGAACAAAGAGAGAGGAGCAGATAGGAAGTTCTAGGATGGGGGAGCAGGCTGAAGCACACGTTCTCACTCATAAGCGGACCTTGAACAATTATCATGATACCCTAAGAAAGGGATTGACAGTAGTGGGAAACTGCTGGGGGCGGGGGGCACACCTCATCAACAAGGGTACCTGAATAATGAACATTTGTATACCTAACCCTGAATTGTACCCCACATCTTATAAAAAATAAAAAAAAGAAACATCAGGATCAGACCTCACTGAGAAGGTGGAATCTGAGCAAGGACTTGAAGGAGCCTGGTGAGCCCAGAAAGAGTGTTACAGGTGTGGGGAAGGGCTGAGCAGAGGTCCTAGGGTCAGACTGTGCCTGGCCTGGTTGCGGACGCAAGGAGGCAGGAGTGAATGGAGCACCATGAGCTCCAGGAGATTGGTAGGAGAGGAGAGCAGAAAGGATGGCTGCAAGGACTTTGGCTTTCACTCTGAACAAAATGGGAACCACTGGTGAATCCCAAAAGGGCAGTGAGATGATCTGACTTAGGGGTTAGCTGTGCTGAGACAGGATGGGAGCGAGTGAAGAGCAGAGTGGAAAGACCCATCAGGAACTACCGTGGTAATTTATGGGGGAGATGTTGGCCACTTGGACCAGGGAGGTGGGCAGTGGAGGTGATGAGAAATGGCAGAATGTAGAATACATTTTGGAGGTAAAGCCAGTGTGATCTCCTGGCAACCACAGACCAACTTTCTGTCTTTATGGATTTACCCTTTCTGGACAGTCTAAATCATGGCATTATATAATGTGTGTTCTGTGTGTGGTTTCTTTCACTTAGCAAAATGTTTCTGAATTCATTTAATACATGCTGTAGCATGTATTAGTAGTTTCTTTCTTTTTATTGCTGGAATAGTATTCCATTATATGAATATATGACATTTTGTTTATCCAATTTCAGTTGACAGACATTTAGATTGTTTTTAGTGTGGGACTATTATAAGTAATGATGCACATTCATGTACAAGTCTTTATGTGAGCTTTTTTTTTTGGGTAGACTCCTAGAAGTGGAATTACTGAGTTGTATATTAAGTATATGTTTAACTTTTCAGGAAACTGCCACACTATTTTTCAACAGTGAAAAGTGTCATTCTCCACTATTGGTAAGTGGCATATGAATAGCTATACCATTTTACACTCTCACTAAAAATGTTTGAGGATTCCAGCTTCTCCACATCCGCACCAACATGGTGTTGTCAGTCTTTTGGATTTTAGCCATTCTAGTGGATGCATAGTCATATTTCATTATAATTTTAATTTTTTCCCCTAATGTCCATTTTTTGTTCAAAGATTCATTCTGAGGTCTCACACTGCACTGAGTGGTCACGTCACCTTAGTCATTTCTAATCTCTGTATGTTCTTTAATCTTTCTTTGTCTTTTGTGACCTTGACACTTTTGAAGAGTACTATTGGCCCCTTCTTTGTAGAATTTCCCTAAGTTTGAATTTTCTGGTGTTTTCTCATGCTTAGATTGAACTTATTTATTTTGACAAGAATACGCTTGTCAGTGTATCATATCAGGGGTTACATGAGATCTATATGTCTTATTGCTGGTGATCAGTTTTAGTCTTATTATTATTATTGATCATTGGGTAAGTTGTACATGATGGATTTCTCAACTTTAAATTTCCTATTCTCCCCATTGAAATTAATAGATATCTTGGGGAGATACTTTGAGACTATGCAAATAGCCTTTTTATCCTAAAACTTTTGCCCACTAATTTTAGCATCCATTCATTGGTGACTTCCCTGTAACAGTTATAACTGGAGTGTTCAAGTGGTGATTTTGTTTCCTCATGTCTTCTACATTTATGATTTTAATGTCCTTCAACAAGAAGAAAGTCTTCCATTTATTTGTTTATTCAGTTATTTATATCAATATGGGCTCCTGGATATTTATGCTAATCTATGGGTTATAATTCCATATTGTCGTTATTTTATTGCTCACTACTTCAGTTTTGGCCCTTAGGAACTCAGGCGAGTAGGCTTCTGTGTCCTTTCGGCATGCCACACCCTTTTGAGTATTTCCTTACCTTGTGGCCCCAGGAGATGCTCCAGGTTACTCTTTCGTTATCTCCACTCCAGCCCTGGAATCAATCCTTTTTGCAGAAGCCCTGGTTTGTTTCAATTGGAGATTGATATTTAGAAATTTAGATCAGTCACTAAATGTGCTCATTGCTCTCTGGATGCCATTACTTCTTTGTTCTCTTAGGGGACAAATATCGGAAATATGCATATGAGTACTTCCTTGCAAACACAAACACGTATATTTATTTAAAAACTCCAAGTTCATGATACTTCTGACTCCAGTTTATGACCCAGAGTTTATTTTAACCTTCCTCTTTCCTTATTTTTAACAGTGAGAGATCCAGCTCTTAATAGTTAAAATATAATTACTTTTTTACACCACCCTAGTATGCACATAATGTCAGAGTTGCAAACTGGTGAAAAACCAATTTAACTAAAATACATTTGTACGGTTCTTTTTATCTTTGGCCTTACAATATACACTCAAAATGCTCTTTCCCAAAGTAATTCCGTTTGGATCCCATCCCCCACTTTCTTCAGTGTGGTTATTTATTAATATAGTTAAGTGCATTTATTAGGATTTGTATTCCATTTTGGGTTTCTCCTATGTTATGGTTAATTTCTTTTAGGTTTACATACAGTACAACTCATTCTTTGTGGTATACATTTTTATGGATTTTGACCAATGGATAGAGTCATTTATCTCCCCTACATCAACCCAAATGTCTTTCTACCAATGAAAAAATTTGAAAGCTGTAGTAGTCCAGTAGTGGTGACCCATGCCTGTAATCCCAGCACTTTGAGAGGCTTACTTGAGCACAGGAGTATGAGTCTCAGTGAGTTAGAAAGGTTCTGCCACTCACAAAACTTACTTCTACTGCCCACCCTGTAGCTAACCCTGCCCTATCCCCATGCCCAGCCCCTGGACCCCTCTGCTTTGTCTTCCATTTGGGTAGTTTTGCCTTCTCCAGATGTTATATTAGTGGAATACTGTAATATGACATGTAACCTTTAGGTTCTGGCTTCTGTCACTTAGCAAAATTCATTTAAAATTTATCCATTGTGTTAGGTGTATTGGTAGTTTCTTCCTTTTTATTCTGGAGTATATTCCATTCAATGGCTGTATCATAGCTTTTTTTTCTTCTTCTTCTTTTTTTCCACACCATTTGGAGTGCAGTGGCGTGATCATCGCTCACTGAGACTCATACTCCTGTGCTCAAGTAAGCCTCTCAAAGTGCTGGGATTACAGGCATGTGTCACCACTACTGGCCTACTACAGTAGTGGTGTTCAAATTTTTTCATTGGTAGAAAGACATGTGGGTTGTTATCAGCTTTTGATAGTTATAAATAAAGTTGCTCTAAAAAATGCATACAGGTTTTTGTGAGCCTGTGCTTTTATTTCTCAAGAGTAATTAGCTTGCAGTAGGATTCCTGCACCGTGTAGTAAGTGTATATTTTCTAGAGTGGCTTTAACATTTTACCTTCCCACCAACAATATGTGAGAGATCTATTTTATATCCTCATCAACACTTATTATTGCCAGTGTTTTTATTTTAGTTATTCTTATAAAAGTATAATGGTATTGCACTGAGGTTTTTGACTGTTTTGAGATGGGGGTCTTACTATGTTGACCAGGCAGGTCTTGAACTCCTAGGCCCAAGAGATCCTCCTGTCCCAGCCTCTCAAGCAGCTGGCATACAGGCAGGCATTACCAAGCCTGGCTCTTATTGAGGTTTTGATCTGCATCTCCCTAATGACTAGTGATATTAAACATTACTTCAAATATTTACTTTGGTGAAGTGCTACTTAAATCTTGCCCATTTTAAAATTGGGTTATTTTACCTTTTTATTTTTGAGTTAAAAGAGTTTGCTATATATTCTGGATTCAAGTCCATATAATTTGTAAACGTTTTCACCCAGTCTATATAGCATCTTTTTTCATTTTATTGATGGTATTTTTTTTTAAAGAAGAAAAGTTTTAAATTTTGATAAAATCATTTTTTAATTTATGAATGTTGTTTTTGGTATAATATTAAAAAAAGCTTTGTTTAATCCAAGATCACAAAAATTTTCTACCGTGTTTTCTTCTAGAAGTTTTAGCTCTAGCTTTTGTATTTCTGTCTATAATACATTGTGAATTAATTTTTGTGTCTGAGTTGTGAAATAAGGTTCTAAGTTCATGTGTTTTTTACCAAAAAAACCAGCCATAGGTTTTTTAAAAATTGACAAATAAAAATTGTATATATGTATTGTGTACAATATGAAGCTTTGGAATATCTATACATTGTAGAATGGCTCAATTGAGCTACTTAGCATACGCATTATCTCATATGCTTATCTTTTTTGTAGTGAGAACACAAAATTACTCAATATGCAATTTTCAAGAATATAAGACTTCTAAGAATATGACATTGCTGTATATTATAATCACCAGGTTGTACAATAGATCTTTTGAACTTATTCCCTTTATCTAGCTGAAAGTTTTACCCTTTGACCAGCATATCTCCTGTATCCCATCTCTTACCCTAGCTCCTGGTAACTACCATTCAACTCTCTGTGTTTTTGAGTTCAACTTTTAAAAATCCCAAATATGACTGAGATTATGCAGTATTTGTCTTTCTGTGCCCAGCTTATTTCACTTAACGTAATGTTCTCCAGGTTCACCCATGTTGTTGTAACCAATAGGTTTCTTTTTTTTTTAAGGCTGAATAGTATTCCAGTGGGTATATACACATCACATTTTCTTTATCCATTCATTTGTTGAAACTTAGGTTGGTACTATATTTTGGCTATTGTGAATAATGCTGCAATGAATATGAGAGTGCAGATGTCTCTTTGACATATTGATTTAATTTCCTTTGGATATATATCCATTAATGGGCTTGCTGAATCATATAGTAGCTCTAGTTTTAATTTTTCAGGAAAACTACATACCATTTTTTATAATGATTGTATGAGTTTACATTCCTAACAGCAGTGTGCAAAGGTTCTGTTCCCTTTTCTCTACATCCTCACTGACAGTTGTTAACTTTTTGATAATAACTGTTCTAAAAACTATTATCATACTGTGCTCTTACTTTGCATTTCTTTGATGATCAGTCACATTTTCATATACCTGTTGGAAATTTGTATTTTTTTTTTTTTTTTTAGAAATGGCTACTTTGATATTTTACCATTTAAAAAATTGGGTTTGTTGTTTTTTTGATATTGAGTTGTTTGAATTCCTTATATATTTGGATATTAACCAAATACATCTTGACATGTGTATAATTTACAAATATTTTATTTTGTAGGTTGTCTCTTGACTCTCTTGTTTTTTTCCTCCTAGTCAATTACTCCATATGTCTCTTTACTCTTGTTTCTTTTGCTGTGCTGACCATTTTTAGTTTGATTATAATCCCATTTGTCTATTTTTGCTTTTGTTGCTTGTGATTTTGGAATTATGTCTTAAAAATTATTGCCCAAGTCAATGTCATGGAGTTTTCCCCTTGTGTTTTATTCTAGTAGTTTTACAGTTTTAGGTCTTATGTTTAAGTCTTTAATACATTTTGAGTTGACTTTGGTGTGAGATAAGGGCTTAATTTATTTATCTGTGTGTGTATATCCAATTTTTTTCAATACCATTTATTGAAGAAATTGTTCTTTCCTCATTGTGTATTCTTAACTCTTTGTCAAAAGCCATTTAATGGCAAATGCATGGCTTTATTTCTGAACTCTCTATGCTGTTCCATTTATTTGTGTCTGTTTTTATGCCAGTATCATGCATGATGTTTTGATTACTAGACCTTTGCAGTATATCTTAAAGTCAGATGACATGATGCCTGGAGCATTCTTTTTTCTCAAGATTGTTTTGGCTATTCAGGGTCTTTTTTGGTTTCATACAAATTTTCGAATTTATTTCCATTTCTGTTAAAAACTTCTTTGGAATTTTGATAGGGATTGCAATAATCTGTAGAACACTTTGGGTAGCATAGACATTTTAACAATATCTATTCTTCCAATCTGTAAGCATGAGATATCATTTCATTTATTTGTGTCTTCCTCTATTTCTTTCATCAGTGTTTTATAGTTTTCAGTGTAGAAGTCTTTCTCCTCCTTGGTTGCATTTATTTCTAAATATTTTTTTTGGTAGCTATTGTAAATGGGATTGGATTCTTTATTTGTTTTTCAAATAGTTCATTGTTAGTGTATAAAATGTCTTTGATTTTTGTATGTTGATTTTGTAGCCTGCAACTTTATCCTGCTGTGGTTTTGATAGAGATAACACGGAATCTCTAGATCAATTTAAAGTGTATTGCTATCTTAACAATATTAAGTCTTCCAACCCAAGAACATTCAGTTTATTTTCATCTTCCTTTATTTCTCTTAGCAGTGTTTTCTAGTTTTTGGTATACAGATTTTACACTTCTTTTGTTAAATGTCTTCTCTAAGTATTTTATCTTGCTTGATGCTATTGATTTTTTAAATTTCTTTTTTTTATAGTTTGTTGTTAGGATATAGAGATACATTTGATTTTTTAATATTGATATTGTAGGCTGCAATCTTGCTAAACTTTTAGTCCATTTTACAGTTACTATAAGAGAATACAAAAGACTGGGTAATTTGTAAACAATAGAAATTTATTTGGTTCAGCACTTATGGAGGCTGGGAAGTCCAAGATCAAGGGGCTACATCTAGTGAAGGACTTCTTTCTCTGTAATTTCATGGTGGAAGGGTGGAAGGGAACAAGAGCATGTGCAAGAGAGCAAGATGGGGCTGAACTCACTTTTATAACAAATCCATTCTTAAGATAAGCAATCTACTTCCATGATAGTGAAATTAGTTCATTCATGAGAGCAAAGTCTTCTTACTAGGCTCTGTCTCCCAACACTGTTGCACTGGGGATTAAGTTTATAACACATGAACTTTGGGGGATATATTCAAACTACAGCAGTTTTTTAAGAAGTCTAGATGGTTTTAAGTTTTTTTTCAGATTCGTTAGGGTTTTCTACATATAGAATCATGTCAAATGTGAATTGAGTTTTACTTCCTCCTTTCTAATCTGCATGCTGAATTCTTTTTCTTGCCTTATTGCACTGGCCAGAACCTCCATTAAAATTGGAATAGAAAAGATGATACATCATTTTTTTCCTATTCCAGATCTTATGGGGATAGCATTCAATCTTTCCTTAATTATTATATTAGGTGTAGGACTTTCCTACAGATGCACTTTATAAGGCTGAGAAAATTCTCATTTATCCCTATTAAGAGTTTTTATCATGAGTGAGTGTTGAATTTTACCATATGCTTTATCTATGTCTATTGATAAAATCATGTTGCCTTGTCCTTAATTCTATTAATATAGCATATCATATCAATTAATTTTTGGATTCTAAACCAACCTTGCACTCATGGGATAAATTTCACATAGCTGTAGTATATACTCTTTTCAGATATTTGTAGATTTGTTTTGATCATATTTTGTGTCTATATTAAGGATTAATATTATACATATATATATGTATTTCTGAGTTTGAGTCTTACTCTTGTTGCCCAGGCTAGAGTGTAGTGGCACACTCAGGGCCAATGCAGCCTCAGTCTGCTGGGCTTAGGCAATCCTTCTGCCTCAGCCTTCCAAGTAGCTGGAACTACAAATGCATGCCGCCATGCCCAGCTAGTTTTTGTGATTTATTGTAGAGACAAGGTCTTCACCAAGCTGCCCAGGCTGATCTCAAACCCTTGGGCTCAAGCAATCCTCTTGCCTTGGCCTCCCAAAGTGCTGGGATTGCAGGCTGAGCCACTGTGCCTGGCTGTATATTTATGTATTTGTAAGTGTTGGTCTGTTATTATCTTTTCTTGCAATATTTTTGTTTGGTTTTAGTATCAGAGCAACATTGACTTCATATGATAGATTGGGTTGGGTTTTTCTCTCCTCTATTTCCTGAAAAACTTTGTGTGCGATTGCTATTATTTTCCTTTTAAATATTTGATGAGATTTACCCTTGAAACCATTTGGGACTGAGTTTTTCTCTGTGGGAAGATATTTAATTTCATTTATTTACCTTTTATAACTGTGTTTAACATTTATATTTCTTGAGTCAGTTTTGGCGTTTTGAGTGTTTCTAAGAAATTGCTCATTTCATCTAGATTATCTAACTTGTTGGCAAAAAATTATACATAATATTTTCTTCTAAATATTTAAATTTCCTAGGGTTGGTAATGTTTCCTCTTTCATTCCTGGTATCGGTTATTTATGTCTTTTTTCTTTTTTCTTGACTAACCTAGTAAATTTTTTTAGTGTACCATTTTAATTTGCTGTTAACTTTTTCTTTTTTTTAAAATTGAGTTGATTTACATAAGACACAATTTTTGTTTAAAAATACACAGCCGGGCTCAGTGGCTCAGCCTGTAATCGCGCACTTTGGGAGGCTGATGTGAGTGGATTGCCTGAGCTCACGGGTTCGAGACCCGCCTGGGCAACTTGGTGAGACCTCATCTCTACAATAAAATCAAAAAAATTGGCCGGGTGTGGTAGTGCTCACCTGTAGTTCCAGCTACTTGGAAGGCTGAGGCAGAAGGATTGCCAGAGCCCAGCAGCTTGAGGCTGCAGTGGCGGGGAGCAGCCACTGCACTCCAGTCTGGGTGACAGAGTGAGACTGCAACTCAAAAAAATAAAAATACACAATTCAGTGGTTTTTAGTATATTCACAATGCTGTGCAATCAACATTATTACCCAATTCAGAATATTTTCATACACACACACACACACAAACCTACAAACTTGTACTCATTAGTAGTAATTGTCCTTTTCCGCTTCACCTAGCTGCTGGCAACCACTAATTTACTTTCTGTCTATGAATTTGCCTGTTCTAGACATTTCATATTACTGAAATAATACAATATGTGTTATTGGTCTTTGGCTTAATCTACTTAGCATAATACATTTAAGGTTCATTCATTTTGCTACATATATCAGTACTTCATTCTTTTTGAGGATGAATAATATTCTAATTTATGTCTATATAATATTTTGTTTATTCATTCATCTTTTGATGGATATTTGAGTTGTTTCCACCTTTCAATTATTATGAATAATGTCATTATGAACATTCATGTACAAGTTTTTGTGTGGACATGTTTTTAATTCTCTCAAATTAAATATCTAGAGTAATATATCTATAGTTGCTGGGTTGTATGGTAACTGTTTCACCTTCTGAGGAACTGTCAAAAAGTTTTCCAGAAAGACTCCACCATGTTACATTCCTATTAGCAATGTATGAGGATTCCAATTTCTCCACATTATCTTCAACACTTGTTAAATGTCTACCTTTTTGATCATAGACCTCCTAGTGGATGTGAAGTAATATCTCATTGTGCCTTTGAGTTGTATTTTTCTAATGACTAATGATGTTGAGCATCTTTTCATGTGTTTATTGGCCATTTCATATATATATTTTGAGAAATGTTGATTCCAATTCTTTGCCCCTTTTAAAATTGATTTATTTTATCTTTTTATTGTTTAGTTGTAAGTCCGTGTGATTATGTTTTTGCATATTCTGGAATATTCTCTCATCAGATATATGACTTGTAAGTAGTTTCTAACATTCTGTAGGATGTTTTTACTTTCTTAATAGCGTCCTTTGCAGCACAAAAGATTTTTTATTTTGATTAAGTTCAACTTATTTATTTTTTCTTTAGTTGCTTATGCTTTTGGTGTCATATCTAAGAAACTAATAGCTTATCTAAGGTCATAAAGATTTATTCCTATTTTTTTTTTTTAAGTTTTGTACTTTTAAGCTTTACATTGAAATCTTTGATTTTTTAAAAAAAATATGGTGTGAAGTAGGAGTATAGCTTCATTGATGTGTATATAGATATCCATTTGTCCAATTACCATTTGTTAAAAATACAAATTTTTTAATTGAATATTTTTAGTACCCTTGTTGAAAATAAGTTGATCATAAATATGAAGGTTCATTTCCAGATTTTTTATCTTATTCTATCCTGATGCTGGTACTAGAGTCTTTATTATTATAGCTTTATTGGAAATTTTAGGATCTAAAAGTATGAGTCATCATATTTTGTTTCTCTTTTTCAGAATTATTCTGACTATTCTGTGTTCCTTGTACCTCCACATAAATTTTTGCATCAGCTCATCAATTTCTGTAAAGAAAAAAAGAAGTTGAGATTTTGATGTAGATTTCTTTGAATTTGTAGATCAATTTGAGAAGTATCGCTGTCTTAACAATATTACACCTTCCAATCTACAAACATGAGATGTACTTCCATTTATTATGCCATTCCTGTTTTATTCTTCAATGATGTTTTATAGTTTGCAATGTACAAGTCTTGCACTTTTTTTGCTAATTTTATTCCTAAGTCAATTATTGTTTTTGATGCATTTTAAATGGAATTATTTTCTTAATTTTATTTCAGTTTATTAAATGTTAGTGTATAGAAATACAATTGATTTTTGAATATTGGTTTTTTTATTCTTCAATTTTTCTAAAATCTAAAAGTGGATTTTCTATACAAAAAAATCATGCTACCTGTGAATATAGTTTCACTTCCCTTTTTTTCATGTTAATGCCTTTTTATTTTGTTATCTCTTCTAGTTGCCTTAGCTGGAATCTCCAGTAAAATGTTGAATAGAAGTGGCAAGAACAGACATCTTTCTTTATTTCTGATCTTAGAATGAAAGCTTCTTGTCTTTCACTGTTAAGAATGCGTTAGTGGTTTCTGGTTAAGATGGCCACGACACAGGTGGAACGGTGAGATTCTCCAAATGTGAGTTCCCTAAAAAGACTCTTGCCCTCCCTTCCCTACCCCTCGCCCACAGCTGGACGCATTGGTCCCAGGCTCAGGGACCCCCGGTCCCACGCAGGGCCAGCTATTGCATCCCGAGCTGCTCCCTCACGGGTGGGAAGGCTCAGGGTCTCAGCTCCCTCCCTGGCTGCATTGAGCCCAGACCGAGCCTCCGGTCACCCTGGGAGGCTCTGGGCACCCGCCCCTCGGAGAGACTGATTCCATTTCTGACTGAAGTATGCTGGGAACGGCGCGGGGCCACTTTCACCGCAAACCGCCTGCTCTTTGGAGCTTTGGGGCTCCAAAATCTGGAGCTCTGGTGCCCCGAGTGGAGCGTCCAGCTGTGCAGCTGATCCCCGGGAGGCTCATGCTATCACACTACCACAGACCATCATAGTCGATTGCCCAGGGACCCAAAGAGCAGAGAAAAAAGATCCTATCACTTCAGCCATTCTCCAGGCAGAGACTCGCGTTGCCCTGACCACCTACAAGCAGTCTCCACCTGGGTTCCCTAGGTAACGTCACTAAGAAGAAGACAAAGCCACTCCCCTGGGAACTAAGCAGCAGACATCTCAGGTTGCAGCTCAAAGTAATCCTTGCCTTGGGTGGCTGAGGGACTAAACCTGCATTCTGCTGCACAGAAAGATTGTAAGATGGTGGGAAATAGGTTCCAGTGGGCTCATACACTGATAGGGGGATGCTGGAATCAGCATACAGATTCTGAATCACAGCTTCCCCCTCGACTAAACCTCAAAACTGCAAAAGGTACAGCCCACAGCCCACACTCCAACCTCAAAAGTGAACAAAGCCAGAGGACCCTCATAAGGAAGAATAGGAGATTGCACAAGCAAAGCAAAAGCAATCCCACTTTCCCTGAAAAACAGAATTAAACAAAGGGAAGGAAAGGAGGAGAGAGAGAGAAATCTACACAAATGAAGAAAAACTAAAAGAAGAATATGGGTCTCTCCCAGACCCCTGGGAAGGCAGACACTGAGAAAACTGACTTTGGAATGCAAACAATGAAGAGCCCCCAGAATGACTGGTCTCAAACTACAAATCTAGATATCAAGACAATAATGGAGAGATT